>VXAC01007939.1:597784-617882 GCA_013399225.1 Rhipidura dahli | reverse complement strand
GGTGCCCTGGGCACAGCTGGTCCGCGTCCCCCTGCAGGGAGCACCCGGCTCGGGGGTGCCATTCCCCGCCTGCAGCTGGGCCCCTCGGAGCACTTGGCCGTCCCTTGGCCGGTTCTCCATCGCTGGGATGTGGGCTTGAAGCACCCGCACCTTGGGGCTGGGGGAGTCTCTCCGTGTCCCCAGGACCATTCCCCCGGAGCCCAGCAGGAGGGGAGCAGAGGTGACACCGGATCCACACAAACATCCAGCAGCGGGCACAGGGACGTCCTCACCCCGCGTCACACAGTGGCAAAGGGCACGGGGGCCTGCGGGACTCCCCATGGATACCATGGAACGCTCAGCAGTGGCACTGTGCACACACACAGTTATAGGAACTCCACGTAGTTCTCAGGGATCAGTCCTGTCTTGCCGTTGAGGGTCCCCTCCAGCCAGCCAGGCTCCTGGGATGGGTGAACTGCAGAGGGAAGGGAAGGGCAGGTGAGACCTTCCAGTTGTGTTGATTTCAAAGAAAGGAAACGAACAGAGTTAAAGATGGTCCTCGAGGTCCCTTCTGACCCAAAGCATTCCAACATTCTCTGAACACACCCACGGGCTCAGCTGAAGTGCTCTGTCCCTGCCTGCTCCCCGTAGGACTCCTTGGCCTTTCCTTCCCCAGGTGAATCCCACTACAGGACCAAGTGAACTGCAGGCTCCAAATAATCCCCAGGACTGCTGGGCTGAGGGAAGTGAAGTATTTGGGATAAAAACAGGGGCTCAAAACTTCCTCCAGATTTGGGCTAGGATCTCTTGGAAGTTGGAGAGAACGTGGTTAACTCCATCACATGTTAGCCCTGCACAACCCGGCTTGGCCTGGGCCCAGGCTGGGAGGGGAATTGCATTAGGGAGCAGTCCCGGTGGGAAAGCAAACCCTGCAACCTGATTGTGTGCAACCAGAAACCTGATCAGTCCTCAAAAGCCTTTCTTTATTCAATCAACTCTCAAAAATTTGCTGATTTTGCAGGAGCCAGGCCAGGGTTACACCTGCAGGCAGAGGAATATCCCCCCTCCCACAGTAATGGTGGGAAGTTGGTGTTCAGAGCTCCCGGAGCTCCCTGGGCTCCTGTGACCCCACAGGTCTGGCACTCACTCCCTCACTCCGTGTCTGGATGAGCTGCACGAGGCACCAGCTGAACTGGAGCTCTCTAAGTGCCACTATTGCTACGTGGGTGTCACTCCCTGTGGGCAGCAGCATCCCCAAATCCCAGCTGGATCAAGCTGCCACGTGCAGCCTCAGAGAAGCTCAAACTAGAACCTGTCTCCAAGCATTGCCAAGATCCCTTTGCCTTCACTGGGGTTTGTGAAGCCCCTTGATCACAGCAAGGCTCCCACTGAGCCAGGCTGGTTCTACCTCACGTCCTTCAGCCAACGTGAGCCCTGGCTGCACTGCTGAGTGACTGGAACACGCTGTGTACTTTTTCCCTTGAATAATCCATTGATTTTTATCAGCAAACATAATGTATTTAATTCAAACTTGTTCCCCTCCTAGCTGCTCTGATTCCCACGGGCCCTCAGAGGGGAGACCATGTTTATTTATAAGATGACTATGGAGCTGCTTCGGAGAAGGATTGTCTTTAATTCACATGTATTCATTCTCCTCCCCTTTCTGCTGCATTCGCCTCTATATCCCAGGGCTAAACCAGTGCCTGTGGTAGCAGCATCCCAAATGACAATGCTTAACATTTAAAAGCCAAGAAGGACTTGGAAAGCACTAAAAAGTCTTTTCTTGACACTGGGAATATAACTAAGCCAGAGCTGCTCAGTTCCATGGGGTGCAGGAAACACCAAATCTGTGTTTGTTAACGTGGTCTCTGACTGAGCAAAGCCCCCCTGCTCTAGCACTCACATCCAGAGGGAAAAAGCACATGTTGCTTTCCCATCTCCTGCACAAAACTTTACAGCAACTACACAGAGTATTTCTGGTGCTGATACCTGGAATCTAATCTCCCCTTCGCAGAAGCCCTCTGGGAATGCTCTGTGTACAGTAAACAGCGGGGCAGGCACAGCTCACCAGGGTCTCCCTTAAACTCCGAGGAGGGGTCCGGAGCCACGGGAGGGCTGTGGAGCCCAGGGGGTCTGCACGGTCCCAGCACCCTGCAGCCCCCACCGTGGGGCCTGCTGGAAGCACAGCCAGAGCTGTGGCCCGAGCAGAGCCCCCAGCAGAGCCCCCGGCACTCACCGTTGTCGAACACGGTGCCAGCCGTGAAGGAGAGCTCAGAGTCGTGCTCGGCTTTGCAGGCGTAGAGCGCGCGGGCCTTGCGCAGCGGGGAGCTGGAAGAGAGGCCACGTGTGGGCACAGAGCCACCCCACAGCCCACAGCCCTGCACCCCACTGCTGGGGCTGCTGCTCTGCCGGGGATTGTGGCTACGCTGCTCAGGGACAGGGAGGGAGACACCGGCAGAGGCTGAAGGCTCTCGAGGATGAGCCACTTTCACCACAATGCAAATCCCAGTCTGAGCCCAGCTGGCACCGCCTGTACTGGAGCCCACACTGGTGCCCGAACAGCACCAGCCCAAGCCAGGTGTCCCCAGGGCAGCTGCAGGCTCTAGGCTGGAGCTGGAATGTTCTGGAGCTGGGGGGCCATCCCTGACCAGAGGTTGGCACAGAGCAAAGGTGGCACAAGGTGCTGGCAGGGACCCACTGCCACTGGCCCCGCTCTGCCAAACCCATCCAAGTACAGCTGCAGCCACAAGGAGAATTTCACAAGGAAGAATTAGCACTTGGGGAAGGTTATTTCAAAACAGAAAACCAAGCAAGTCGGTGAAGAATTTGCTGCACTTCTTTAGAGCCTGTACCTGAAGGTAATAAAGATTTAACAGCCATTAGATTTTGCTGGAAGTGTCAGTGTGCCCACGCTGCAGGGGAGGGAATCGGAACTGGGAGAGCCAGGAATGGAGCAAACTGCCAGCAGAAAGGGGAAAATGAGGGACACCTCAGGCCTCCTCAGGCACAGCACAGGCACAGAGAGATGTCCCTGCACCTGGAATCCCCACCCATCCTTCCCAGCTTTGGGCTGGAGCAGGGCTGGTGGAAAGCTGGGACACTGCCAGGCTGTGGTGACAGTGCCAGTGCCAACCTGGCCAGGCTCTGGGCCACTCGAGCAGCCGTGACACGGCCAAGGGAAGTGATGAAGTGCCCCCAGGAGCTGCTGGCATGGGGAACAAGGTGTCACCATTTTCAGATCAGTGGTTTTACCAGTTTTTATCTTTCCAAAGATTTGAAGTTCCCCTGAGTTCCTTGGAAGAGCCCAGGGAAGCCACAATGCTTCATGGCAAGAGCAGTTCCCCTTCACACCAAACTCCAAACCCTGGAGCTGTGAATGTTCTGGCTCTGCTGTGAAGAGAGCCCCAAAATGGAGGTCTCTCCTCTCCAAATTCCAGCTGCCTGACATGAGCAGCTCCCAAACACTTTAAAACCAGGATGGGCAAACAATCCTCCCACTCCAGAGGGTCCTTTACTGCAGGGGAGGCACCGCTCACGTGGAGCACGTGAGACCATCAGGTGAAAAACAAAAGGTGTTTTCAGGCTCACGGTGCATTCACGGCACAATGGCATCACCGGTGCCAAGGGCATGGGACCCCCAGGCAGTGCCTGCTCCAGAGCCAGGCGCCCCAGGGCACAGGGAGACCCCATGGGGCTGGCACAGCTCAGCCTGACCCTCTGCTCAGGAGTGGCCGGGAATCCTGTGCTGGTTCACCTGCAGCTGCCAGGAACTATTTGCCCCAGTGATGTCCAAGCCCTGCAGCCTGGGCACTGAGTAGCCTGGCCCATGTTCATTACCCTCCTGGGATCCCAGACGAGGCCATGGCCAGAAAACCAGGGATGGCAGTGCTTTCCAAAGGCTCTTTACTCCTTGCAGGGCACTTCTTACCTGTTGCAGAGCAGAGCAAAGCCAACGCAGGTGCTGAGCTGAGCCCAGCAGTGACACCGAGCACCACAGGCACAGCTCTGCTCCCCTGCCCCGGGGGGCTGCAGGCTCGGGGTGTTCCAGGGGTTCTCCTGGGGCAGGAGGTTTTGAAAGCTCCCCTCTTGCTGAGTGCAGACAGCTGTGTTGGGAGGGTTCGAGCAGGATGCCAAGGGAAAGGGAAGTGAAGTGGGGGAAACCGGGGAAATCGAACAGAAATAGCAAAAGCAACAAAAAGCCAAGCGAATTGTGCAACAGACCTGATGGGGGATGAGTCGCTGGACGTAGAGGAGGTGGGCATAGGACTTGATGGCGCAGAGAACATGGGCCAGGACGGTGAGAGGGGTGACGTTGGGCTTGGATTCTGAGGGCTGCAAGACATAACCAGAGACCTTATCAACGTGCAACCACAGCAACAAACAGCAACCGAGAGACACAGAGACAACAGCCGACGACAGCGAGTGCCTTGGGAATATTCCGAGCATGAGACACAGCCACGAAATGAAGCGCCAAGACCTTGGGAAGTGTTTCAAGGCTGGGTCTGCATTCGTCTGGACAACAAGAGCTGGATCTTCCAATTAACCCCCCTCTGTTGCCCCATCCATTGCACCCTGTGTGCCAAGGGTCTGTGCTGGCAGCACGGCCACTCACCTGCCTCGTGCTTCCCCCAGTGCTCCCAGAAATAGCTGCTGGTATTTCTGGACGTTAATGATGCCTGTGAGCAGCCTCCACCCCCTCTGTCTGTCACTTTCAGTGCTCATACACTCAGTGTATATAAATGTCATTGATTTTGTTTTCCATGTTTTCCATCCCTTTTTCCCCTCGTGCTGATTCCTGAAGCCACAGCTGTCAACTGAAGCTGAATCAAGTTACAGAACAGGTAATTGCACACAGAAGTTTTTGGGTCCCTCCAAACTGTTCAATCCCTTTCATTCTCAGGTTCACCAAAGAGCAATTATTGTACTAAAACACCAGTTTTACTCTGATTCATTTACTGCTTCTCCGCTTAGCTACTCATTGGTATTCCCTGTGCAATTCAGATTAGAAACTCCATCCCTGATAAAACACCAGAAATCCCTCTCCACACTGCAAATGCCTTTGTAAAACCAAAAGTTTTGTAAAAGCATCAGGACTTATGTTCTTTCCTTGAGAGAGGGACAGTACCTCTGATCACACAGGTCTGTGATAAGGTGGGGACAGGGCACAACCCCCAGGATGTCCTTAACCCTCAGCTGGGGCCTCCTGAGGTAGAGGGAAGGGATTCAGGGAATGGTGGCTCCAGAATATGTGGGAGAACCTCAGCCCTGCAGGATTTCAGACCAACATTTACCCTTCCACAGTGTCCTCTGGCTGCTGTCACAGGGGGATATTTATGACACGAACACCTTCCCCTTGGAAACTGGACCATCTCTGCCTAAGGCCAAACTCTTGGCTTGACTCCTTGCAGAAGCTGTGTCACTGGATTCAACAGACACTGATTAATTCCCTCTGAAATTACAGGCAACACCTTTATTATGTCAGAGATTACACACATAGAGAAATGGGATACAGCAGTGCAGCATGACTTCACCAGAGGCTGGGAGACAGGGAATGCTGTCAGGCAGGCTACCAACCAGATCCTCAAAATGTTCTGCCAATAATCAGCACTATTTAAAAACAATCCTTTTGCATTTCTATCATCAAAACTGTCCATCTTTTAAAAAATGAGTTTTTCTGAGTCTTTAACAAACCTGACAGCCAGTGGTACTTACCAGATACTCCATCTATTCCCACCTCCAAACGGGAGGTGCTACCAAGGTCACCAAGTCATCCCAAACTGCCAAAATTAACCCTTTAAGCACCAGTTCTTTAAAAGAGATGGCCCAGCAATTCCCTTCTCCAAGGGGAGCCTGGCCAAGGTGGGACTTGGGAGGGGTGACAAGCTGGTGACCAAAATGTGGCTGAGCCTGTCCTGCTCAGAGTGGCCACCAACACCCACCAGCCCTCCCACCACTGCTCCCACCGTGCCTGTGGGCAGCAGGCTCGAGGTGCAAGAGGACATGGCACTGGGTATGCCAGTGAGGGGACAGCCACCGTCTCTGCCACCAACCCTGGTCCTCTTCACTGCACAAAGGAAGGAAAATCCAGTGGCACAGGGCTCCCAGACTAGAAATTGCTACTGCACTTTTTGAGATGAAATCATGGCAAAAGAATGCAGCTCTCATTTCTCCTCAAGTCGCTCTGTCATCGCTCCACAACTGCTCCACTTGTGGCAGTGGGGAATGCACCCAGCAGGATTCTCGGAGTTATCAGGGAAAAATGCCCGAGAGAAAGAACCAGCACTCGGAACAGCCTCTGCCTAAGAAGTTTTCACTAATTTGGAGCAGAATCTTGGCGTCTTTGGATCCTTGGTGTCAAAGAAAACACACCCCATGCCCAGCAAATCCATAGAGAGAACTGTTCGTTAGTGCCAGTGTGTGCACTGGGGTGTGCAGAGCACCCTGTGCCCATCAGGTGCTCACAGAGGAGATGAACATGGTCCTACGGCGACTGAGCTGCTCTGCAAGTCCTTCCAGAACACTTCCTCAAGAAGAACCCATGGAGAGCTCAGGACCCACCTGAGCTGCCCCCCAGCACCAACAGACCCTGGGGTATGATGGATATGAAGGGTTCACCTCTCCTCCATGAAATACAGGGATTTATTTTCAAGCTGCTGCTTGAGTATCACCTTCCTGAGCTTATGTGACTGCCAGACCCGAGTCCTGCCTCGCTGGAGATGTCAGTGCACGTGAGGGAACGGGCTATCCCGAGGTTTCTGGTGTTTTGGAAAACAGTTTTCTTGTAGGATCCAATTTCCTTTGTTTCTCACAAAAAGAGAAAAAGAGCAGAGGCGGTGAGAGGCTGGGGGAAGTTCTGGCTGCTGCCTGCAGGCAGCAAATGTCAGCTGGATGGTTTTTTCCTTCTTCTTACTCAGGAGGGCTTTGCGAGGGACTCTTCCTGTTGGGTGCACAGTGGAAACAAAACAGAGAAAATTGCTAAGAACCAAAACCATCAGAAGCAGGAAACAAAGAAATGGCTCAAATTAGAGTCTTCCAAGGTGAGAATGGACCTTTCCCCAGCAGAAGCAGCTGGAGAACTCCACGAGTCCATAGCCCAAGGCATCCTGAGGCTCTTGCCTTTCCTGCTGGTCCGGCTGTGCCTCGGAAGTGGTGGCTGTGATCCCGCAGGGAGGGAGCACTGCTGGGCACGGGCAGGGCCAGGAGGGCACTGTGCCACAGCACCTGCAGGGGCACCTGCACCTTCCACTCCATGTGTCTCTCCAGCAATCCCACTCTTCCAGCAAATAGAGTATTTGGAAATGAATTTAGGAGCTAAATCCTCCTCCCTGCTTCCCGTGCTGGCCATACACGCTGCCCTTCCCATGCAGATGTTTAGTTTGCTGCCCAGACATGTGAAAAAAAGCAGTAACTCTTGTTTCAAGACTCTGCCGGAGTTGCTGGAGCTAAAAAAATCTCTTTTGTGATCCCTTCCCTTAACCTGCCTCTTTCATTCCTCTTCCTCCGCCCAGGCTGCCTCTGGCGCTCCTCACCCGGCTCAGGCCCTCGAGGCATGTGCAGCTCTCAGAGCCCTTCTCAGCAGGACTCCAGACAAGTTCTCTGCTTTGTTCTCCTGGCAGGGAGGACATCAGTTCCACTTCAAACATGTTTACAACTTGTTTATTTTTTGTGGAACTCGGGGCTGTTTCTGCCACAGAACATCTCAGAACTATGGATGGGCAGAGCCCACTGATGGACTCCAGCCCTTTCAGCCCTCAAGAATAAACAATATTCCCGTTCTGACATGATCAGTACCTGACTGCAGTAAAATACATCAAGAGCCACCCAGCCCTTTGCTCCCTGATCTGTTCCTACAAAACCAAGCTGCAGAACATAAGGTTCTTCTCAAAGGTAACAGGAAAAAAGAAAATTACAGCTTTATGTAATGCCAGAGCACTTCAGCTCTGCTGAAACAAGGACAAGACTGCAGTTCACCAGCAGATGTGGCTCTGTTGCCTAAATGAAATAGGAGGCAGCCTGGCTTTTGGAAGCTCATGGAGCTCAAGCAGTGCTGCAGGTCCTAGCAAAGCCTGGAGCAATGCATGGGCTCTAGGGAGCAGCTCCCAGGCAGCACCACCCCAGACCTGACCACCAGCTCACAGGGCTTCAGTCTGACAGCCTCTGCTTGGTACTTTAATGCAAGAAAAATGCTGTTAAAGTCTCTGCAGTGTTACTCTCTCAGGAATAATGTTGCTGCATGGTTGCTTGGGTGGAAAAAAAGACACATTTAGGGAAATAAGCAGCTAAAACGGCCTGTGGTCAGCATCACTTGACCGAATTGGTCCAAGAAATCTCAAATTCTTCAGCACAGACCTTCTCCACATCTCCATTCACCAGTTCCCCATCTCCATCAGCACAGATTTCAGGATCTTCTTTCCAACAACACGGACGTGTCCCTCTGTAATCCTGATGACACCCAGCACATGGGTTTGTCTTGTCACTTTGCTGCTTGGCTGATTTCCCATGTGTGGGAATATTTCCCTGCTTTAGTCATTTCATAAACCATCTAAAAGCTTTTCCACTTGAGTAAGAGAGAGGCCAGGATGAGTTCTGACTCTGGGGAGGAGAGCTGGAGCTGTTGTCCCACATTCCCATTTCCAAGCGCAGACGGATGATGCTCGATGGTGCAGAGGGAGGAGATGACAGGGCTGGTGTGCTACAGAATCCTGGCACGGAGCTCAGAGCCTGCTGTTAATGCTGGAGACAGTGAGGGAGCAAGCAGAGAGTCAGCAATGGATGAGTTCTCAGCATGAGCAAGCGCTGCAGGCACCGCAGGAAGGAAGCTGCAGGACCAGCCTGGTGCCAGCACAGGTGTGTTCCCCACCAGCTGAGCTCCAGGTGATGGGAGCACCGTGACACCTCACCAGAGAACAGCATTTCAGTAGCAGCTGCACACCTTGTTTGTAGCAGGGAATTACCAGCGTCACCAGCAAGGTACAGACCCACCAGTGACTGCTTTCACACGGGAACAGGCAGGGGAACGGAGGCAGCAATGGATCCACAGAACCAGCCTGGAGAGGACACAGAGTAACAGAATGGCCTGGGGCTGGAAGGGACCTTAATGCCCATCCAGTGCCACCCCTGCCATGGGCAGGGACACCTCCCACTGTCCCAGGCTGCTCCCAGCCCCGTCCAGCCTGGCCTTGGGCACTGCCAGGGATCCAGGGGCAGCCCCAGCTGCTCTGGGCACCCTGTGCCAGGGCCTGCCCACCCTCACAGGGAAGGATTTCTCCCCAGTATCTCACTCCACCATTTGCTCACCAGCTGCATTTTCTGCTCCTTCAATACCCCCCTCTCTCTTTCTCTCTGCCCAAAAGGCTCTCAGCAGACTCAAAATCAGGCTGGAAGGCTTTATGTTGAACCGACTGCTTTCAAACTGTGTTAAAGCTCTTAATTATTAATAGAAAAGTTGTAATGTGGCAGCAGGGAGCCAAACTGGCAGTTTAGGAGGGAAGTGTTGGTAAATCAGAAGCCAGCGTCTTAGTCATGGCTTCTCCATCGTGCCACAGCTTTGAACACGAGGTAATGCTGCAAGGCTGGGTGCATTAGTCACCAACAAATTGTGTTTGCAATTAAGCAGAACTCAACAGCCCTCCAGAAATCTCTCACTCCTCTCTGGCATAAAATGCACTGCTATCTTACGTCCCCCAGAAAAGAAAACTCTCCCATCTGCCACCCCAACAACCATATGGGATCCCTGGAAAATGAAGGAAATTAAAGTCCCTGTGGGATCACAGCTCCCAGCTCAGCTGTGGGGGGTTTGAGAGGATCAAATATTTGAGCTAAACACATCCTGTGCCCCGGGCGGCCCCGCAGCGCTGCCGAGCTGGCTCTGCCAGCCACAAGCAGCTAAACCTGAGCTACATGGCTGAGGGTGACCTCGTTTTGGGAACCTGGAGCTGCAGGGAAGCAGAGGGATATGGAAGGACACTGTCCTTGCTGCCGGCCTGCCCCATCACCTGCCCCGGGGGAGGACAGCCCTGAACCCTGCCCCAGGCTCCAGGGGGATCAGCCCTGTAGCACTCACTGCCCTGGAAGCCTGGCTTTGAGTGCAAAATAAGGGCATTTGGTCCTTGTTTCCCCAAACCAAGCCCTCCTCTGGCTGGCAGAGCTGTTCTGCTGCAGGGAGCCGGGAGGAAGGCCCGGATGGCACAAGGAAGACGATGGGGGATCCGCCTGCTCTGCCCCACACACTCCCTGGTCCCCCTGGGGGAAAAGAGAGGCTCTGCCAACACCCGGGTGGGGCAGATTTTGGAATGGCAGCAGCAACCCCCCCACAGGAGCTGGTACTGCCAGCTCTCCAAAGGGAGAGAAGTTCCTTTCACTTTTTAAGCAATGTCTTGAAACGACCAGAACAGCTATTCCCCACTGTAAAAAATTCATTCCTGGCTAAGGAATATTCCCCACATAACTTGATAGGAGGCCACTTGCAGGCTCAGATCCTAACAGAAAACAAAGACGGTTTCTTTGAGCCTCATCAGCAGCACGGGCTCCAACTCTCATTTTGTAGCGGGGAAATCTCCTCCCTGCAGCACGAGGAGCCAACACTGCCCACGGAGGGCACATGCAGCAGGGAAAACAATGGGGATGATTTGGGCCTGAGAAGGTGATTTAAGAATAATGGATGAGTAAAGCCACTGCATAATAATTTTCTGCATTTTCTTGGTTTCCCTGATTTTGTTTTGTCCATCTGGCTTCATGCTGCTTTGCTCTGCAGCATTCTGTAAACAGCATTTACTAGAGCTGATCAGAAAATTTCACTGCAAACCCCGAAGACCACAACACTGAAATAATCCAACTTGATCATATTTATCAAAAGAAACGCCATGTTTGTTCCGTTCTTTCTTTTTTCATCTTTTCTTTCACTTAAAACCACCAGACTTTGCAATAATATTTTGGCCTCAGCAGCTCTAACCAGCAAAACTCTCCTCCTGCAGTCGCACAGCCCCTCCCAGTGCAGCCCAGCTGGGAGGTGTGAGCACCACAATCCTTCCAGTTTACTGGCCCAGCCTCAATTTCTCTCCCTGCCATCAAGTTGGACATATAGCCTTGGAAAACCCTTCCCAGTAATCAAATACAACAAAGATTAATATATTCAAGTAACTCTTTTCTGGTTAAGTATTTTTCCACTTCTTATTCCTTGTGCTTTCCCATATCTCCCTGTGCTGCACCCACTGCTGTGCTGTCCACCCAGCACTTCCAACCAACCTCCTGCTCAAGCAGGGGCTGTAATGGGCCTTAAAGCCCATCCAGTGCCACCCCTGATAAACTTCGCCTGCTCCTCAAGGTTCCCCCAGGGTCTCCAGCATGAGCCCTGGGCATTGTTTGGAGCAGGGAGCCATTTCCATGCCTGATCTCCCTTCCCTCTCCCCACTCCCACTCTCAGCTCGGCACAGTCTGAAGCCAGAGGGATTTTCCTCAGCTCCACAGGTGACACAGCCACTGGCACTCATGTTTTTCCACGTGCTGCTGCAGGCAACATCAAAAGATGGATCAGTGCTCCTTTCTGCCACCTGTTCCCTTCCCACTGCCCGGCCAGGACACCGTCCCTGCCCTGCAGGAGCCCGCGGGTCACTCCCTCCCTCCCGGGCACGGTGCCAGCGTGCGGGGGCACACAGGGGGCTGTGCCAGCTCTTGTGCTGCTGACAATGTCCCAGCTTAGCACTGCCCTGCCACCGGTGTCTGCACGGCGGCTGTGGCATTGGGTTACCCCCAGGTGAGGGGAAAGCGATGGCCTGACAGCTCCAGCTAATTTAGAAGATTAATTAGGCACAAGGATCTCCTTTCAGAGGAGACACGATGTCTTTGTGAGCCAGCAGCCCTGTTCTCTTCGGCCCCTTCGGGGAGAATTGTCAGCCTTTTGCTGGGAAATCGGATCGTGCGGGAGGGGGTGGCCCCGTGGGGTGGTCCCCATCTGAACCCTGCTCACGTCCCCTCTGCTGCCCCAGCTCCTTCCAGTGCTGGCAGTCGGAGCTGCCGGGCCACAAGGGAGCTTTGGGATGCGTTCAGCACTCCCAGTGCCTGTGTGGTGCGGCTGGAGCCCGGCACTGCCTCAGATACACTCCCAGAGCTGTCAAGGAGACTTTTACAAGGAAGAGTCTGGGCTACATCCCTGGTTTTGAATTTGATCTCCCTGCAGAAAGAGGAACCAAAGAATGCACTCGGCCGTTTCTCTGCTGTATTTCATCTGAGGTGACATTTATAGGTGGCAGGAAGACCTAATGTACCATCATTCTGCTTTCAGCGGGCTCAATAAAAGTTTTGGCTGGGCTCACGCTTGAGACTCTGCCCAAAGGAAACTCAGATGGTGACTGAGCAGAGGTTCTGGGAGTGGAGTTAGATGTGCAGGCTGAGCAGGCTGGGGCGAGCAGAACACCCCAGGACCCCAAAATCAAAGGGGGGAAGGCAGGCAGGGGAGAAGAAAGAGAAGAAGAGAGGCCTGGCCAGCAGGATGATGATCCTGAGCTCCACACACCCACTCAGCACACACAGAGTGCCTGTGACTGCCCCGGGGAAGGCTTTGGTGGAGCATCTTTGATTCCTGCATCCATCCCCCAACAGTGACTAGGATGGATATCAAATCCTGCTCTATTTGAAAGTAAAACTTCCATTAGCCAATATTTGTCTGAGGTAGTTTCTTTGAAGAAGATGCTGCTGTGTAGCGATCTCCGCACTAATTACGGGAATTAGGAAAGCAATGGAGTGCAAGATCTCTATTTTTTTTCCCAAGGCTTTCCAGAAAGCTGCCTCTAAAGCATCATGTGCCACTGAAGTTGAAGGTGCTTTTTTAGAACTCTTGCAGGGAAATCTAATTTAATTCAGCTTGCGAGAAGCACCCTCAGATGTTCCCAGAGCATCACCCAAATAGAACAGAGCTCTTCAAAGGCAGAAACATCTGAGAAATCTCCTGAGGGGCAGCACTGGGAAAAGCTGTGGCTGGTGGGAGTTGGGCTGTAGGAGCTGCGGGGTGGCCTGGAGTGTGGAGCCTCTGAAGAGGCCATTCATCTGTCTGTCCATCTGTCCATCTGTCCATCCATATGCAGCCACCCACATGCCCCCTGTGACACAAGCCCCAGAGCAGCAGAGCCACGGCCAGGGCACGGCAGAGGTTTCAAAGCCACCCCAGCTCAATTCCTGCTGGGGCAGGAGCGGTGGGCGCCTGCTCCCGGGAGCAGAGGGCTCCCAGCCTGACAAATTGCCTTTGTGTTAATGGATGAGCCAGGAGAAAATATTTTGATACATGACCACTGGGTCATATGGGATTGGCCACAGGGTTGGAGACTTGCTTTATGGGAGTATTTGGCTTCATTTTCAAGTTCAATTTGTGGAAAGTTTCTAGACCAAGAGCTGACCGAAAAGTGAAGGAGCTAAAGCTTTGCACAGTTGTTGTGCCAAGCTCCAGGGCCTGTGGAAAGCCCACACAGCAGAAAAACAGATCCAACCTTTGCCTCCTGTGAGCCCAGAGCAGCACACGGAGATGCTGGGGCAGGCAGGATCCTACTGCTGGGGCCTTCTCTTACCCAAACAGCCTGAAATATCCCACCTCAAATGGAAATTTGTCACTTCCCCCTGCCCTCCCCAAACCAACCCCTGTTCCCAGGGCCCACAAGCATCATTCTTTTCCACACACCTCAAAATACCTCATGGAAGGATACGGATGCTTAAAAAATAAATCCTGGATTATTTAAACACAACAAGGGAAGGAATTCATAGAATCATTAAGGTTGGAAAAGACCTCCAAGATCATCAAGTTCAACCTTCTATATGAAATCTGTACATATACATGTATATATATATATAAATTTTAAGATCATATGGCCATCAGCAACTAAGCCTCAACTGTATTTATCTATGCAGTCTACTGAGTTTGCTGCTTGTGTTACCATGAGCCAGGTTTAAGACATTTGCCAGAGCCCTGAATCACTCTGGTTTACGGAGTTTTCTCACCACAGGCATGATCTAGGGCTCCCAAGCTAAAACTGCTCTAAAAGAAACAAACACACAGACACCCTCACAACAGTCTGCACCAAAAAAAATAAATAAGTCATAAGATAGTTTGAATGTTATGTCATCTGGAATCAGCCAAGCAGTAGACTGGGAATTTTAGGAGCTTTTCCCAAGTAAGAGGACTGGGAGATAGGCGGGTTCTGTTCTAACCTGGCAGTGATCTCTGCTCCTCCTGAGCACGACCCAACCTGCGTCTGAAAACAGAAGATGCAAACCCTGAGCAGCCACACGAGGAGGCATTGAGGGGAATAATCAAGGATCCTGACCCTGCCTGGAAGGCAACACTTCAAGCAGCAAAATCCTGGGGACCCAGGGTTGGGGGCCACCCAGGGCACCTCTTGCACAGCTCCAGCCATTCCACCCCGCTGGGACCACAGATTCTGGGTGTAAAGCCCCCTGTTCCAGCCTAGGAACACAGCTGGGAATAGGTCTGCTCCTCTTAAAGAGCAATTTAGATAAGGCTGTTCTGGAGCTGCTGTGATTACAAGATTTTACCTAATCCCCAAAAAATGCCATTTATTGTTTGGCAGCCCAAAGACCCGCCCCTTGGGGCTGGCCTTGGCGATCCAAACCCAGATTAGGCGGAAGACCAGAGTTTTGGGGTCTGGGCTGAGCTTTGAGTGGCTGCAGGGAGCAGGATGGAGGAAGACACTTCCCCCAGCTCCAGCTGGGGTTCCCTGCAGTCGTCCAAGGGTGCCCAGCACACACGGGGTGCTCGGGGTTCAATGCCCCCAAGGAAGGGCAGCAGGGGACACAGCAGCAGAGGAGGGTCCCCGGGGAGCCCCAGCCCTGCTCTGCTGGCCCCAACACGCCTCTCCCAGCTCTTGGCTTGCTCCAGAGCCGCGATGGCTCCCGGCCAGGCGGCCACAATGCAGTGGAAGGAAGAAGAAACAGCTTTGTTTTGCCCAAAGCCTCGTAATTAATCAAGTTCCTATTTCCTCGCAGTTCCATGTTCCCCACCCCAAATGCGCCAGGCAGCTCCCAGCCATGGCAGAGCCCCCGTGCCGAGCACAGGGTTTGCTTTGCAACTTCGTGTGAACAGAGAACCAGAAAATGAAATAAAACTGAAATAGAAACGTCTTTGCTACAGCGAGAACCACTCAGGGCACTTGGAGTCCAGTGCAACATGGAGCCTCTGGAGCAGGCTGGCAGCCCCATCCCTGCCAGCACCAAGCCCTGGGACCCCCTCCCAGGCACCAGCTCTGCCACCCAGGAGGAACACACCGAATCCTAGAGTCATTTAGGCTGGAAATGACCTCCAAGATTATTGAGTCCAAGCTGTGCACAGTCCCCACCTTGTCCGCAGCCCAGAGTGCCATGTCCAGGCCTTCCTTGGACACCTCCAGGGCTGAGGACTCCAAATCTCCCTGGGCAGTCCCTTCCCATGCCTGACCACCCTTTCCAGGAAGAAATTCCTCCTGATTTGGACCCCTTTGAGCACAAGTCACTGTTTTTATAGTGACACACAGCAAAACAGAACACCAGTGCATTTTCCTGGCCTTCTTCCAAATTAAAGTGGGGCTGAATATCAGGGTGGGAGGAGAGTGGGTGAGAATCCAGGTTCCTCAGGGACAGGAGCACTTGATTTATGAGCAAATGTCTTAAACAGAAGTCCCAGAGATGCCATTTCAGAGGGACATTCCCAAAGTGGCTGCCGGGAAGGCAGGATGAGGGTGGGACCCGCTCCTGTGCCTCTGCACCTCTAATTGCCATTATTCTTCAGGAATATAAACAACAGGAGCCACTGAGCAGAGAGCCATGAAAGCTCAGCAGAAGCAGGGCCTGGGAGCGCAGGGAGAGGAACTGGAGGTCAGGCAGGTTAAGGACTCATTTCTGGCTCCCCACAGCCCCTCTGGATGAGGACAGATGGGCAGGCACAGCATGGCAGGCACAGCATAGCAGGAACAGCCTGGTGTGTCCTGCAGCTCTGTCCAGCTCCCCTGGAGAGGAACCAGCCACCTTTAAAGGTCTGCTTGCTTCCCCTCACGTGCTTTTGCTTTCATGTATCCCAGATCATAACTGTCAAAGCTATCTGCATTTTTAAGAGGCCATTTTTCCAAAAACATCCTACCCTCTCCTGTTTGATCCCTTGCCCCATCCCTGGAAATGTCCAAGGCCAGGTTGGACGGGGCTTGGAGCACCCTGGGATAGTGGAAGGTGTCCCTGCCCATGGGATGACAGAGCTTTAAGGTCATTCCAAACCAAAGCAGTCTGTGGTTCCATGATTCTGGGATGCTGCAGTTGGATTTGGGATGGTGAGGGTCTTCAGAGCAGAGCATAGGGACAGAGCAACGGGAGGAAGGTGCAGCATCACCCCAGTCCCGTGGCTCTGGTGTGCTGTCCCCTGCCCCACAGCTCCCTCCCAGTCACTCGGAGAAGTCCCTGATGGAGACTGTTTTGCAAATTCAGTAATATTTGAAATTTCTCTCATTTTCAGGCATGGAAAGAGAAATGTTCAGTTTTAACTGGGATGCCTAATGAAGATTTATTCCAGTCCTGCAAATCAAAAGCATGTGGGAATAACCACTCTTCCTTGGAGTAACTGGGTTATTTTTTCATGACCACTAGACCTTAGATCTGCTCCTCATTTCTTTCCATACCCACAGAGGGCAAGAAATAGCCATACTTGGTCAGTGAGAAAATGAAATTAAATGCAAATAGACATGTACTGACTAAATCTGAGTTTCCCAAGGTTATTATTTCCCTAAATGCCAAGTCCCCACGGTGAAGGAGGGGCAGCATCAGCCTGGGCCAGGGCTGGCAGTGTGGGGGCCCAGCCTGGCCCATGCCCCCCATGCCACCAGTGCCCTGAGCTTGAGGGTGAGGATGGGCACCAGCACTGGGAATACTGATGGGCATGGATGGACACGGATGGACATGGGAAGGGTGTTAAACTGCTTGTATCTCCTTGGCTGGAACCACCCAGTGCCACCCCTGCCGTGGCAGGGACACCTTCCACTGTCCCAGGCTGCTCCCAGCCCCAATGTCCAGCCTGGTCTGGGGTACTGCCAGGGATCCAGGGGCAGCCACAGCTGCTCTGGGCACCCTGTGCCAGGGCCTGCCCACCTCACAGGGAGCAATTCCTTGCCAATATCCCATCCAACCCTGCCCTATCAGTGTGAAGGCATTCCCTTGTCCTTCTCCTACCTCAGCTGAAGTACCCATCCCTGCTGCAAACACACTGCTTTCTGCTTCATGCTTGGCCATGTTTTCTAAGGAAGACACTTTCTGCAAGGGCAGGATAAAAACACTCAACAGGATACAGAAACCTGGTGGGACACAGAAACCTGGTGGGACACAGAAGCCCACCACTGCTTTGGACACAAATCCCTGCCCAGGGTTTGGTGGCCACAGTCCCTGGGCGGCCGCAGCCACAGTGACAGCTCCTGGCACGGGACAGCAGTCCCGCTGACTCACCCAGTACAACTCCTGCCCAGAGCAGTTTTTCCATAAAAATAAACCCAGCCCTAATAAATAAATGCATTCCCATCGTAAAAGCCTGATTGGTGGCTGGGAAGGAAGAGCCTGAGCCTTGCAGCAGAACAATTTCCCTCCGGATTGGAGACTCTGGACTGTGCTCCAGAGAAAGCACGTCAGAAGGAGCCCTTTTCCCTGGGGAGGGGGACAGGGGGACCAGCACTGAGGTGGGAGGACCTCAGTCCCAGCACAGCCACTGCTGTAACAGAGGCTGGGAAGAAGCAACGCTTGCTCGCGAGGGGGATTTAGGAATTGGCGCAGCTCCCGGCCGAGCAGACCTGGGGGATACACGAGCATTTAGCAGGGAGCCAAGGGCTTTTGTAAACAGAAGCTCAAACAAACATCTCTCATTTCACAGATGGTGCTCACAATTTACAGCTGGCACATTTAAAGGCCACTTCGGACACATCGGTGCTCACGGCCGCAAACGGGACACAAGGACCACCCCAGGCTTGCAGGCCTCAGCATTTGCACTCCCAGGAGCCTCCCCCTGACATCCCCAGGAGTAATTTCCACAGGAATATCAGTAGGACCCCGTAGTAGGAATGAAGAACATCAGAAGGACCCAGCTCCTTCCCCTGCAGCTTCCCAGTCTGGGTGAGTACAGCTCAGCAGCCATTGTGCTCGTGGGGGCTGCCAGGAGCCAGCTCCTCCTGAACAGCTCCCCAGCACCATGGCCCTGCTCCACAGCTAAAAACTACAGGAAACTGTGAAGAGCACAAGAAAAAAACCCCAAAGTCCTGACCAGCAGAGGAATTGGCAGTGTTTGAAGGAATGCAAACCCCAAGGCACCTCCAGACCCTCCCCATGGCCACAGATCCTAACTGTGGGCCCGGCAATTCCAGGGGAGCACCAGAGCCCCTGGCACGGCAGCACCAGATGCCCCAGCCCGGGGCAGAGTGCGTGGCTGCCCGAGGCTGCCTGCAAAGCCCACACTGCTCAGCTGCCTGGGCAAACAGAAGTGCCTTTATGGAGACAGATTTGGGCAGCCCCGCGGAGCAGCGGGGACGGAGCCGCCGGACACTGGCACCATTCAGACACCCTGCCCCGAGCCAGCCCGCAGCCACGGGGCAGGGCTGGTGACAGAGCCGCTGCTGGCAGCCCTCCTCACCCTCACCACTGCAAACCCCATTCCCACCGAGGGCAGAACCCCATGGAGCTCTCAAAACCACAGGCCCAGCCCCTGCTCCTGGGCAAGCAGGGCGAGTGACATCCACACACACTGAGTCAGAATAAAATCAAGTCAGATGCTTCATTTCTTATTGGAAGATTGGATTAAAGACATTTGATTCAAATAGTTGGGGTCACAGAGAATATTTGCCCTGTGATATTAGCCCCCTTAGGATCCATATTTCAACCTTTAGCTCAACACAGACCAAAAGCCTGTACGTTCCTGCATGAGCAGAAATTACCCCAGAATCCCTGGGCTTGTGGAAAAGCACCAAATGCCACCAGCACTGTCAGAGCCATGAGCTGTCAGCTCTGTCCTGCTCAGCCCTGTTTCACCTCACAGAACTAAAGGCTCCTAAGCTGGCACAAGCACCTGGTTCGGTGCCAGCCTGCTCTCCTAATCCCTCGGGAACAGCACGGTGCCTCCGCTCCCCAGAGCCTCACACAGCTTTAACTGAGTTATTCTGCTGAATTTCTTTATAACTTCTGTTAAGAAAAATCATTAGGAAGAGGCAACTCTTGCAATCTGAAAAACTGTGAATTTGGCAAGCGATGCCTGTAAGGTCCCAGCAAGACCCAGGCTCACAAACCTCATTCTGTGATAAGCCACACCATTTTTCCCCCTCGAATGATAAACTAAAGCCATCCTGTTGGGGGAATGGGATGTGCCTGACTCCACAGCTTCAACCAGGCACGAGAGAGAGAGAAGCATCTTTACTCTGTATGTACCCTATGTAAAGCACAGCCTGATTTGGAGGTGTCCTACCTTTGGGTGGTCTGTCCTGTGCCCACGGCGCTCCTGGCAGGGGCTGGGCCTCCCAACCCCACTCCCGGGCACTGTGGGGCTGGGGCAGCTCAGGGTTTAGTGGCAGGAGGATGATGATGGCAGCAGAGCAGATGGTGAAGCTGGATGAAGCTCGTGTCTGTTCCACACTTACCTTCCTGCCTGGGAGAGCCCAGCAGGGCCTGGCTCCATCCCACACTCTGCCCTGAGAGCTGCACCCCACACCCCACACCCCAAACCCAACCCAGCCAAGGCAGCAGCAACAGTATCACCATGTCCCACAGCACCTGCCCCGGCACTCAGCAACACCAGGAACAGCCCTGGCTGCCCTCAGGGCATGGGGGAGCTTCGGGTGAGGGGGAGCTGGAAGTGTCTGGGGCTGTGGGAAGGACAGTGTACCTGCACGGGGAGGGCCACACACCCGGCAGTGCCGTGAGGGGAGCAGAGCTCCTGAGGGGAGCAGAGTGCATGAGGGGAGCAGAGTGCCTGAGGGGAGCAGAGTGCCTGAGGGGAGCAGAGTGCATGAGGGGAGCAGAGCTCCTGAGGGGAGCAGAGTGCCTGAGGGGAGCAGAGTGCATGAGGGGAGCAGAGTGCATGAGGGGAGGAGAGATCCTGAGGGGAGCAGAGTGCATGAGGGGAGCAGAG
>VXAC01007939.1:540268-597573 GCA_013399225.1 Rhipidura dahli | reverse complement strand
CCACCCACCCGTGAGGGGAGCAGAGCTCCTGCCGTCCGTGAGGGGAGCACAGTTCCCGAGGGGAGCAGAGCTCCTGCCACCCACCCGTGAGGGGAGCAGAGCTCCTGAAAGGAGCAGAGGGCATGAGGGGAGCAGAGCTCCTGCCGTCCATGAGGAGAGCAGAGCTCCCGAGGGGAGCAGAGCTCCTTCCACCCACCCGTGAGGGGAGCAGAGCTCCTGAAAGGAGCAGAGTTCCTGCCGTCCATGAGGGGAGCAGAGCTCCTGAGAGGAGCAGAGTTCCTGCCACCCACCCGTGAGGGGAGCAGAGCTCCTGCCGTCCATGAGGGGAGCAGAGCTCCTGAGAGGAGCAGAGTTCCTGCCACCCACCCGTGAGGGGAGCAGAGCTCCTGCCCCCGTCCATCCACGACAGGGATGCGCAGGGCGTGCCCATGCTGCACAGGGGAACGGGCTTCACCTCCTGGAGATCTGAGCAGATCTTCACATGGCCGGGAGGGGAGGTTCTGTGGGAAAATGCTGCAGGGCCTGGCAGGAAGGAAATTCCCCCAGCGGAGCCGCCATCGCGCGAGGGCTCCGCCGTGGCAAGTTCAGGGACTTCATAAATAACTGGGCCGTCCCCAGGGAGGCATTGCTAAGGTCACTGTTTTTTCCCTTGAACTTTCCAGATGAAGGAAGCAATAGCAGAAGCAACAGCACAGATTTGGCCGGAGATCAACTGTACTGACAACAGTCACAGGATTGAACTCCGAAGAAAAGTCCTTTGTGTGTGTTGGAGTTATCACCAGATGGGCCGGGCAGCACTGGGGAGTTCTGCTCAAAGATATTCCACATGGGCAAAACCATCAGAGCTGGAAGCGATGGCAGATGCAACCCACAGGAACTAATTCCACTGCTTAGGCCGAGTTAAAAATGCAGGGCACACGTTTGTGTTCGGTGCCCATTAAAAATTAAAATGTTAAATTGTATTCTTCAGCAAACTGCTGAGATTGAGAATAAGAAACAACTCTGATTAAAGTTTGAGGATTGAGAGTCTATAAAACACTAATTACCACTGTACTTACAGGGAATTTGGCCTGTTGGGCTTAATGACTTCTAGTTCAAGATCACTCGAGTTCAGGCTGGGCTGGGGAGCACTGTTGGAGTTGAGGAAGCTGTTTACGTTTGAAGAGATGACGGATTCCAGGCTGGAGTTGATGATGCTGTTCCTGTTCTCCTCTAGAAAACACCAAAACCCAAGAATCATCAGCTGCCACTGCAAAGTGAAGAGCAAATGGCTGTGAAGGCATTGAGCGTTCCCAGGAAACCCTGTCCCAGGGCAACTCTGACATCTCCCCAGAGCTCAGAGTTAGCTACAGACTAACATTACACATTAAACCGCAAGAAATACCACGTGCTCTTTGGCTCTTCTGGGTTTAAGATGCAGCTACATTTAAATGAGCACCATTTTTAGCAGGAAAACGCACACTTTTCTCAAGGTATTAATATTTTACATTCCCAAAGGCATCCAAAATGCCACAGCGTGAAAGAAATTGAAATGTAAACTATGTACAGGGATGGATTTGTGTGACTGAAATCAGCTCTGAAGGGATGGAGTGTTTGGGTGACAGAGCAGGACAACGCCTTAGATCTGGAACAGGGCAGATCACCCAGCTAA
Organism: Rhipidura dahli; assembly: GCA_013399225.1. Taxonomy (NCBI): domain Eukaryota; kingdom Metazoa; phylum Chordata; class Aves; order Passeriformes; family Rhipiduridae; genus Rhipidura; species Rhipidura dahli. Next base: position 595,922 of record VXAC01007939.1, on the reverse strand, counting down.
AGTTGCTTCATTTGACACCAACTACTGTCTCTCTTAAAGGGGAAGGGGACGGGTCTGCTCCATTTTGGCTCAGCTCTTCCAAAATGCAGAGCAGCAGAAGTTTGCTTTTGGATCTGATGCAGAATGGGATGTGCTGGGGAAGTGCTGCCATTGCTCTGCTGGCAGCCAGAGCCTCTCAGAGATCCCTGTTCCCCTCCAGCCCCTGTGCTGAGAGATTTCTGCACTGTTTGTGTCGCTTCAGCAGTGAGCACTGACAGTACTGTGCACCTCGAAGAGCCACCACAGCACGGGCCCCCTCCTCAGCTCTGCACGGGTCACCCACAACCCCATTAACTCATTTCCAGGAGACGCCTTTGCCGGGGGAGCAGTAATTGCAGTTGTGAGAAGCAATTAGCAACACTGATGGCGCGAGAGCAGCCCCAGGCAGAGAGCGGCTGCTTCTGGGATGCTGCTTTCCTGAAAGACAGGCACCAGCTGGAAAACACCGAGTCCTGCTTCAATGATACATCTTTCCAAAATCATTTTTCCAGTGCACGATAACATGGTCAAAACTACAACCCCAAAGCATGTATTGGTAGGGAGTCCTTCCTCTCAATCCCTTTAAATTCCACCTCTTTTTGAGTGAGGAGAATGTGCCATATTAATTTGTATCCTGTGCACGTTTAAAGGGGGGTGAAAGAGTGCAAGAGGAACTCCTGGCTTGTGTGAAAGGTTAATCCTGAGCACGCAGCAGAAGGGAACTGCCTGTAAAACGGCCTGGCAGGAGGGCTGTCTTGGGGTGTTGGGGCAGCTCTGCCACCACTCCAAAGGGAAAAGCCACATCAGCCAAAGGATTGTGGATGCCCAGAGCAGAGTCCACCGCTCCTTGTCCTGCTCCTTCTCTGGAGCTGCTGCATTTCCCAGGCACCTGGACAGCATCAGCACCTACAGGGCAGCAGGAAGGGCTTGGTTTAGCTCCGGTTGAGCTCATCTTCCAGAGATGAGCCAAAGCCAGGGATGTGTAATGTTGATACATGTCAACGTGTTCCTGAAATTGGATTTCATTAATCTGCAATAAGCCACCATGGGAAAAAGCAGCACTGACATTTTTCTGTCCCCACTCTGCAAAAGTTGAACCCTCTGGGCTCAGAGGGCACCAGCACCTTGTGATGAAAAAGATGATCCATGCAAAAGACAAAGAGGGAGAAGTGAAGGAAAGCAGAGCACTGACCTCCACAAATACTGACAGGCAGATGGGGGAGCCAGCAGATGAAATAAGAGAGAAATTAAGCTACGGACCTAAAACCCCCAAATCCCTCTGGTTTTGTGTCTGCCAGAGCAGGGTTTAGGCAGCCCAAGACAGACCACCTGCACACAGCTGGCCAAGCCCAGGGTCTGCCTGTGCTGAGCCCGGCCAGCCCTGAGGAGCTGACCTGAGCCCCCGGAATGTGGACTGACACCAGCTTATTATTTGCCAACCTCTTCTGCCCGAGGCTGAAGGGTGGGAATAAGCTCCATAAGATGGGCAGATCAGTGTGGATTGTCCCTGTAATCTCCACAGCAGCCACCCGCCAACAGCGAGCTGGGAGCCCCATCAGCCACAGCCCTGGAAGTGCCTCTGCTGAAGGGGAAGGGAGATGAATGGCAGAATCTGAAACTTCTATTTCCTCCTTTTTATTTTATTTTTTTACTTTATTTCCTCCTTTTTAAAAGGCTGGAACTGTACTTTGCTTCATGTTTTTGAAAGGTTATGTGAAGGATTCTTCGCTGAAAGATTTAATTTGGTCTGACAGATACAAGAGCAGAGGTGCCCATCAGCTCAAGAGCATTTTCTGCATGCAGAGGGCAGAAGAGCCTTTCACCCCTTACCCAAACTTTATGAAGTCAAGCAGACAGAGCCACTGAAGCCTCACCAGAGCCCTTCTCCCCGGGAAAGCCACACCGTGCTGGGGCAGGGCTCTGCCTGAAAACTGATCAAGGGCACTTTGGTGACAGTGACCCCAGGGACCAGATGACAAAAGAACTGATAAGGAACAAAATGGTGTTTGCTGTGTTGGTGACACTGTTGTCACAAGAGCCGCTCCCTGGGTCAGATGTGGATAAAAATGTAAATGTTTAGCAACAAAATAATCGCTATAATCATAAATTAATCACAATTATCTAATCTGCTCCCTGTCTGTTGAACGTGATAATTTTTGACTTACACACAGCTTGGTGTGATGAATGCTAGTTAAAATGTTAGAAAGGTACTGGACTTTGATGAACAGATTTCAGGTGATGGAAAATCCACTGTCCCACTCCTTTTTATGTCAAACTGCTCCCAGTCTTAAAAAAATGTGCACCCTGCTCCCATTTTGAACATTTCTAGCTTCAATTTCAACTTTCAATTTCTGTGGTACTCAGCTGGACTTGAGCTGCTGCCTAAGCCCTTGTGCTTCACCCTGATTTAGAGCCTTGGTCTGTCTCCAGACCAGTAAGAAAGGAAAGGAAGAAGAAAAGAAGAAGAAAGGAAACCTCACATATTTCTCAAGTGATGTGCAGCAGGGAATGCAAACACTGAATAAAACAGTGGTGGCTTCCCAAAGACGCAGGAAGTTTTAGACTGTCAGGAGGAAAACTAAGAAAATATGGGAATAAAGAAATGCAGAAATAAAGAAATGAGCTCAGTTCCTCTCCCAGGCATGGGAAGGATGGCACAGGAGCCTGGAGGCTGACAAGCCACTGTGTAGTTAGCAAATAAATTACTGAGGCTGCAAGTTTTCAAAGGCAGCATTTGATATTTGAGGCTTCACTGAGAGTCATCCCACACCATTTCCAGAGCACGCTCTGGGGCCATCACTGCTTCCTCAAACCCACGCAGATCTTTCCTACACCCTCCGAAAGGACAGTGCCTGGTAATTAACAGTAACTTAATCAGACAAACCCACATGTTTTGGGAGTCAGTAAAGTCCACAGCAATCACTCTGTCCACTCTGGGGAGCTGGTTATCCCCAGCCTCCCCTGCTCCTTGCTCCCCTTGTGCTTGTCCTGCTCACCAGGAAATTCTCCTGCTTTTCTACCAAACTGGGAGAGCTCCCTGTGTGCAGCTGGCTGGCTCCAGGAGCACTTGGGCAGGAAGAAACAGAGAGCTGGGAACCGGGTTTGCTCTGTAACATGAAACAACAGCCTGAGCAGACACATTTCTGCCACCCCACGAGCAGGGCTGGGGCCTTGGCTCTTTCACCCAAATATCTGGAGCATCAATTAGTGACAGAAATGGAAAGATGAGCTCCAACATTTTTAAACTGCCATGGCACATAATCCTCAGGAAAATGCCGAACCTCCTGGCCGAGTTTTCCTGTCTGTAAAAGGCAAAGTGCCTGAGGGCATCCCAAAAGGGCCGCCCTGTGGGGACGCCGGCGGTGGCCGCCCTTGCCACAGGTGTGGCACCCGGGCCCGGCAGCTGATGGCAGCGATGACGGCTCCAGGAACATGAGAAGGGGACACGCAGGGGGAGAGCAACACTTTATCCTGTGCTGAGGCAGCCTCATGTCGAGCCCTGGTTAAGGGCTTGGATGCCAGGAGAGATTCCACTCCCCACCAACGCAACAGTGGAGGAAACCGAAGCCTGACCCTGTTATGGAATCACCCCTTCCACTGACAGAAGGAAAACTGCACGGGAATGGGATGGAAATGACAGTCTGTTAGGCAGGATTAGGGCAGAGCTGGAGGGCTGGCAGGGCACTCACGCTTCTCGTGGGGCTGGGGTGTGTGGAAAAGCGTCAGCGGCCGCTCGCTGCACGAGGGAGGCTTCGACTCCGTGCTCTTCTTGCGGGATAACAGCAGCTGCGAGTTTGAGGCCGGAGCCTCTGGCACCGTGTTAAAGATCTGTTAAAAATAATAAACAAGTTGTTCTTTGGCATCACCCCGTGGAACAGGACAGCTGCCCACCTGCCTGGGCTGCACCGCTCCACGGCGCAGCCTCTGAGGAAGACATGCACTCAACAGGGCAACATTTTGGGTACAGATTCCTAAATTCCACATTCCCATTCTGTCTGCACTCCTCTGTTTTTCACCCTGCACACTGATGCACACTGCAAGCTGTGAAGAACCCTGTCACTCTGGCACTCTGCTGACTTTCGGGGGTGCAGGTGATGATGAGCAGCCCAGACAGACCAACCAGTGTCCCCTCTGTGCCCCCCACAGAATGACCCTGGCACCTGCGCTCCCACCAGCTTGGGAAAGTCTTTGCAACTTCCAGACACAGCTGTCAGAAAACTGAGTAACCACATTTTTCTCAAGAGGATGAAATTTTAAAACCACACAGACCCAAAGAGCAGCAGCCTTGTTGGTTGCTGATATTTGGTTACATTTTGTTCCTTTTTCTGGACCCTTGGACTCAGACAAGGGCAGTGCTCCCTCCAGATCCCTCTCTCAAAGTCTTCCTCCTTCGGTAGAGTCCACTAAACCCATCTCTCAGTGTCTTTCCTGCTCTACCTGCCCCTGCCAGACAGACAATTGGCCATGGCCAGGCTTTCCCAATAGGAAAAGCACGTGTTGGCATAGCTCTCTGCTCAAGAAGTAACTGCATGTGGACTTAGAGCCGTGATGCCACCCCAGCCAGGGCAAGATGGTTTCTACTTCTGCCTTTGCTGCCAAATGCACAAATTCGTTACTCCTTTCCAACCAAAACCAGACTAATAAAAGATCCTAATCAGGGAACTGGCTGAATTCAGAAGAAAATGGTATTTTTTAGCACACGCAGCCAGGGAGGGACAGCCAGGACCACGGCCCCACCAGGCCAGCACTGCTCCAGTGACAGACCACAACATCCATGGCCAACAAACACAAATGCATCAGGATTCAGATCAGCATTGTGGATAAAGCCAGTACTTGGATAAACCCAGATTTAATCAGTGAAGCAGGAGCCAGCTGAGGTGTGCATGTCACACTGGTTTTGTTTAGCGCTCAACTCTCTTGAAACCAAGGACAAATTCCCATTTAACAGTGGGAAGAGGGGAGAAAGGGAATTTCTGTGATGGAGACACAGCCATGCTGACTCACACTGGGATGACCATAAACAAGGCTGGCTACCAGCAGCACTGGTTACATAACTACAGCCCAAGAACGAGGTGCCAGCTGCCCCCTCCTCAGCACAGCCCCACTGCAGTGCCACTGGCCATGAGGAGAGAGGGGGGCCTGGAAGAGGGGGCTGCCATGGGCAAAGAGAGACCAATTCCCTTCCATAAACTACTGGCATGAAAGAATCAAGGGAAGCCGTTACCTTCTCATGGTTTTCTATTAAAATTTCAATCACAATGTTCTGGAATTTGATGTCCATAATGGCAGCGACTGTTTCCTCTTGAGGTCGGAGTAGCGTCGGCCCAAACACCACACCCAGATTAGCAACAGTCATCAGGTTCTGCTTGTGATTATCTGCAACCCTGGGAAAAAAAAAAGAGAAAGAAAATGAAGTAGGTGATGGAACTAATCCACAGGGAACCCCCTCCCTGCCCTCCCTGCCTCGTGGCTGGCACAAGGCTTACAGTGCCATTTACATTTTTCACGCTCCTGGTGAGCTCCTTGAAGGCTCAGCCATGTGGAAAAGTACAAATTTAACTGTTGTGTTCCTAGAGACCTTTCAGCTTCCATGAATTGACTAATCCCATAAAACCTCAACCCCACGCCAGCCACTGAGCCTCATGCTGCAAACCACTCCCAGAAAAACATCTTGAATCATTAATGCTTAAAACCCTTCTGAAAACAAATTGTTGGACCTCTGACACACACTGCTCTCCAACTCAATGAGTGACCTCATATGTTCTGAAGGCCAATTCCTTCCCAGCCATTCCAGCACCAGAGGTCAATCCCATCCAGCCCAGCCAGGCTGGCTGGGGGGCCAAGATGGGGCTTTGTACAGATCCTTGTGCCCCACATGTTCCCTTCTCTGTGGCACGGGGAACCCCCCGAGATGGGGACCCAGGGACACCTGAGCCTTCCTCCTTGCCACCTCCATCTCTCCTTGTTCACAAGAGGGCACAGACCAGCTCGGCAAAGTGAAGCAGCTCATGCTGAGCATGTGGCAGCCTGGTTATGGTGTTTGAAGGGTTACCCTGCAGCAGCTCCAGCTGGCACCTGGTCTCAGAGGTGCAAAGCCCCAACAGCCCTGATGGGACACATCCTCTGCTCTGTCTCACCCCACGGGGACACTGCAGCCAGGACACAGCCACGCACCCCTCAGCCACGTCGGGCTGCAGGTGCTCCAGGCAAAGCCCAGGCTGGGGCTGGCCGGAGCCCGCTGGGCGCCCCGGACGCTGCTGGGTCACACGGGGACACGAGTGTGGCCGGGCCCTGTGGTGCAGCCCTGCGGCCCCAGCCCTTGAGTCTTTCTTGTGGTTTGCTCCTGACCTCTTCAACCAGGAAATGTGGTGGCTTCAAGCTGTCTGCTCATACAGTTGTAGCCTGAGGGGATTTTAGTGTCTTTTCCTTCATGTTCTCTCCTGTTTCCCTGGGCAAATGCAGCAGGCCAGCACAGAGTGAGGCTCACTTGCTGGACTGACCCTAAAATTTATTGCTGTGAGTTTCTACTATTGATCTTGGGGCCAAAACATTCGTGTGTAAGCTCAGCACATTTCAGCATACTGTAAGCCCAGGCTGGCTTAAAAGAAAAGATGCTTTCCACCCTCTTCCATCCAAATCTCACCTGAACCAGCAAAGAGCTCATCCCTCTATCAGCTCCTAAGGCAGCAGACAGGGGTCTCATCACAAGTGGGGCTCAGGGACTCAGGGCTGCTGGCTTAGCTCCCCCAACAGCAACATCAGCCCTACTCACTGCCCAAGCAAGAAGCCCCATCCTGGTGCACATCACATCCCTGGGGAACAGGCAGAGCTGTCCCCTCCACTGAGTCTGCGCTTGGGATCCAACCTCAGAGTGGGGAGGCCCTCGGGAGCTGGTGGGACCTCCCTCTTGCCCATAACTCCCCCCACTGCCAGGAAACTCTGAATATTTGATCAGCAGCCTGCGGGGAATCTCCAGTGTCAGTAAATGGCTGGGGGAAACGGGCTCCAGCACAGCCCTGCCACAGGTGACGTGCTGCCCACACTGCCACCCGGCCAGGCTGCCCATTCCCATCCCCATCCCTGGGTGGGCACAGAACCTCTCCCCATCCCCATCCTCATCTTCATCCTCACCACAGCCAAGAGCTCGCCAAGCTGCTCATGGCCACACCAGCACTGCTGAGCTGGGAGGGGAAACAAACTCTCCCTAGGAAGTCACAGCCTCATGGAGCAGCAAGAAAGGCAGAATATACTATATAATTCTTATATGAGGATTCAGACCTTCCCCCCACTCCCACCCACATCACTGACAAATCCCAACGACATTTTTTCATTGCAAAACTGCATTTCAGACACACGTTCATGTGCTTCTAATTGGATATGGAAAAACGCAGCTGCAGTTCAAATAGCTTTGAAAAGCACTAATAAAATAATAATTTTAATGATCTTCTGTGGTTAGTAAAACAATGTTCATTTATAAAAAAACAACTGAATTGATCTAAGTCGCACAAAATTAGGTGCCTCCATTTCTCATTACCGTTACCATGTCCTACATCACTCTAATAAATTGCACTGTCACCAGCTCATTATGGTGAGGCAGCTGAGCGTGGTCCTGGTAATTATTTCAGACTGGGCTATTAACGGCTTCCCAGGCAGGACATGGTCACAGCACCAGCCATGGACCTGCCCAGGGACTGCCCACTCACCCATAGGGTGCTGGCCCTTGCCTCCACTACCAAACTCCTCCTCACTGTACTTTATTTTGCCTCTGGAAGCGTGGGAGCTGTTCTGCAGCTGTGGAATCTGGCTCCTTTCTGGAATAAACCTCAGTTTATGGCACATGAACTCCTGCTCTGCACCCCGGGTACTTTTCCAGCAGTAGCCATCCCTGTACTGGCTCACCACAGCCATGCTCCAAAACATGATTCACCTTTCACATCCTTCAAATTCCCCATCCATTACCCACAGGATAATTTACTCTAAATTATACCTCTTCATCATCCTTTGTACTAGGAAATAACGCTGCAGTTTCTAAAGATGGGTGTTCTCAGCCCAAAGTGGGCTTAATGCCGGGGCTGTTCGGCAGGGACTGTCAGTGCCATTCCTGAGCTGCTCTTTAGAAGTTTTCCAAGCATTCACTGTATTTTCCTTTTAACCTGCTGTTTCTTTCTGGCCCTTGATGCACTCTGAGAGAACTGCACTGTCATTAATTTCTATGGGTCCTTTTTCTGCTCCCCACTGCACAGAAGTCACTTCCAGCACAGGAGAAAGCAACAACTGATGGAGGAATGTGCAGAACCTCTTCACTCCTTTTCAGGGCTCACAGTGGGCCAGGCTACCACTGGCTCTTGGACTCTGGGCTGCTCCTTCTCCTTGCAGCACATGACAGTTCCCATGCACCTCCCTGGGGGTTCAGCAGGAGATCAGCCTGGAGGTGTGGGAGAGGCAGAGCCCCTCGGCCAGGGGAGTGTCTGTGCTCAGCAGTGCCCTGCCAACCAGCAGCTCCATGAGGTGCTGACCCACTTGGTGCTGACCCAGCAGTCGTGTTGGACACAGCCAGCACCCAGCTGGTGTCACTGGGACCGAGCCCTGCCATCCATCCCGCGGGGACAGCCCGGGCCGGCAGCCCAGGGAGCACCGTCCCCAGGTCACTGCCGGGGTGTCCCTGGACACCGCTCGCTTCTCACTCCCTTTCAGCAAAACAAAGGACAACGGGAGCAGAGTAAATCCATGCTGGGTGTTAAATTAGATTATGCCCGGGTTGCCTGGATACTGTATAGTCACTGCCATGACCAAACACAATTTAATACGGGGTAATTGGTAGCCAAGGTTCAGTGCAGGGGAAGCAGGGAACAGTAAATATTCCAGCATGGTCAGAGCTCCAGTGGGTGCCACAGGGGCTCCTGGCTCTGCTCCCACACAAATGCTGCTTCCCATGTCTGGAACTACTTCCTGTGTATATTTTATATATGTATTTATATATGCGTATACACTGTTGTGTGTGCATTTCATATATAAATACATATTTTCTACATAGAATGCATGTATCTGAATCTCAGCCAGAAGTGCCATTATTGGTTCAAATATCTTCAGAACAAAATCTCTGAGCAAACAACCATCTGAAGAGAACAAAAGGCAAGTCTGAAGTGTTTCTATTTCCATGCCTGGGACAAACCTTTGAAATCAAAGTGCTTGTTGTGGCTGGCCTAGGAAGTCCTCATAGGATGGAAAATAATGCAGCTTGTTCCTTTTGCTACAGGTAAAAGTCCATCCCGTCTGCCACCAGCAGCAGAGCTTCTGTTTAACGTGAAAAGCCAATCATGCAGAGGCCAGCAATTCCCAAAATTATTTAGGCTGCTCTGGGTAGTTTGATAGAAATTAAACACTCACCCCTGACTCTGGACATACGTGGAAGGTAAAAAGCAGAGACAGTAGAGGCAGCATATCGGGTGGAGAAGGCATCGGTGGCACCAGGGCCACCAGCCTTGTTCCCACAAATTACAGGCAAAGAATCCTGGAAACATTTAGGTGGGAAAAGGCCTCCAAGACCAGTGAGCCCAACCATTCCCCCAGCACAGCCAAGGTCACCACTAAACAGTATCCTCGGGTGCCACTTCTACGGAGTTTAAATCCCTCCAGGAATGGTGACTGCACCACTTCCCTGGGCAGGCTGTGCCAGGGCTGGGTTTTGTGCAGTGGCTGCGCTGCGACCCTGCAGCTCCTGCCCCCGCAGCCCCCAGTGCCGGCCCTTTAACCTGGGCCTCACCCGAGAGGACGCAGGGACAGGCAGCTGCGGGCACCACAACGGGGGGTATTTATTGGATACAATCTAATGAGTTCTGGGAAATGCTCCTGGGTGCATTTAACTCGACCCTGCACATTATTGAGTTTAATTGGGCTGCGGCTGACGAGCGCAGAGGAGGAGAGGGAAGAGGGGCTGGGCTGGACACGAGTCAGCTTCCCCCCTCTCCAAGGGGCTGGTGGAGCTGTGTCCCCAGAGATGGTAGCCCTGCAGCTCCCTGGGGAGGACTCACTTCTCACTCAAAGCCATGGTGGGTTTCCCAGCCTCGAGAATGTGTCTGATGGCCGGGAACACAGCAGGTGTTTATTGCAGGAATGTTGTGACTGGCACCCAGCACAGAGCTGGTGAAACCAGTGATGCAATTCCAGCTGCAGCAGCACCCACTGCTGTCCCAGGCAGCTAAATCAGTCAATCACACGTTCCTAAATTGTTCCTAAAAGGCACACGTGCGTCGGAGGAGATGACAGGGACACTGGTCTGCAATGGGTGCTGGCAGACGGCCGTGGAGAAGCAGGGAGCACAACCAGCTCCGCTTCATCCTGCGTTCAAAAGCCATGTGGATGTGGCACCTGGGGACAGGGGCTAGTGGTGGCCTTGGCAGTGCTGGGGGAATGGTTGGAGATGATGATCTTAGTGGGTTTTTCCAACTTTAAAAACTCCACGATTCCCAAGCCGGAGCACAGATGCACGGAAACACCACAGTTCCACATTGCACAACCATCCCTTCATCCTGCCTGTTTACCGAGGCTCTGGACATGCCTGCGCTCCTCAGGCTGCTCTGGACGCAGGGAGCTCTGCAAGGGCCCGAGGAGTCCAGAGCAGCAGGAGCAAACTGGGCTCACTCAGCTACACTATGGGAACTGGGAACATCGGGAACACGGACAAACCCCGCTGTCTGCAGCCAGGCCCTGGGCTCACAGCTCTGCAGCCTCCCCAGCCCCGCCGCTCCGGTGAGGAGAGCCAAGCCTGAGGAATGCACGTGGAGGCCGGCGGGTCCAGAAGGAGGACAGAGCACCAGGGAATGACAAAACCTCCTGGTGAAGACAAAGAGAAGCTGGTTAAATGCAAAACCCTTGCTGCTCTCGGGCTCCCTGCTCAGCTGGGACCAAAGCTGTGCCTGCATTGATTCCGGGCGCTCTGACTTGCTCCAACAAGACTTGCTTTTTCTCCCAGGTGGATCTGGCCACAGCTGGATGCTTGGGTTCACTCCCAGGGAAAAAAAAAGGGGCTCATGTTGCACTGAGAAGACACCGAGGCCAAATGTGAGGTTCAGTATCAGCGAGCCCGATCAGCTCGAATACCAAACGTGCTGCGACTTGCAGGGAAACACGCAGGGAGCTCAGTGCTGCTCTGGCTCAGGCTTCCCACACCGAGCCAGCAGGGCTTCCCAAGCCATCCTCTCCATGCTCTCTGGCTTTGGGCAAGCTGAGTTTGATGGGGGATCTTAGAGGGATCCCAGCCCAGCTCACCAACCCTCAGCCCAGGGCTGAGTGGCACCAGGCTGGCATATTCCCTGTGCCCAGCACAGCAGCACTGCAGGTTTCCCCTGACACCCTGGTGAAAACCACAGGCACGGCCAGAGCTGATGTTAAATATCACCATGGCTTCCACCTGCACAAACACAGCCAGCAAAGAAGCCTCATCCTCAAACACCCCTGGGGACGGGGCTGGAACAGGGCCTGCCATGGCTGCAAACTGTGCCACTGTCACCCCTGTGCCAGCCCCGGCAAAGCCCTGATGCACAGACAGGTTTTCTTCCAAAATCAGACCTCCCTGCTGCTGTCACACTGCAATAACAAACCCACATGGCCAGCAGGGCAAGGAAAGCCCCAAGGAGCAGGTCTGGGTTAACAAGGAATCCTTTGAAAGATCTGCTGCCACGGCAAACGCCGCGCCGGAGTCTACAACCTGCTGCATGGAAAACAGCCAAAGTAAACGGGCTCCCAGAGAGCAGCAGCAGCACTGGACTGAGCAAGTGCAGCTCCCACGTCCCCACAGGGAATCACTCCCAGCCGGAGCCAGGTCACAGGGCCACGTGCAGGAGGTGTCTGGTTCACACCTGCACCTTCACACAAGTGCAGCGGCCATGGGGAAGAGCAACAGAGAGGGGTTCACCTTTTTTTCCCCCTTAGAGGTATTTTGGACCTCATTCACTTCACAAATTCAAGATTAGAGCTTGTCCCTCCAAGATACTGAATTCCTAGAAGACAGTGCTGGAAGAAAGGGAATATAGGAATAACCAGCTTTCAGAATTAACGATGAGAACAACAGCAGAAAAAATGCTTGTCTCGCCTTTGCCAGCAGTACAAGGTTTTGCCCAATGATTGGAAACACCCCTCACTCTCCCAGTTCTGTGCCCCCTGCCACACACACGTGAGTTGGAATGAGATGGCCTTTAAATGTCCCTCCCAATCCCAACCTTTCTGTGATTCTGCAGCCCAGGAATCACTCAAGCATCCTGGCAAAAACTGCAGCTCCAACATAGCTCAGCAATTGTGATTTCCAGTCTGCTTTCTTCTACTGAAAAACTGAGTAAAATATCTCAGAGTTTGGTTTGTTCATACACAGCAGTCAAGGGATCTGCTCATGAAGACATCTCCATCCCACTCTGTCTGCGGGGACGGCGCAGACACTACCAGGGAGACTCCAGCCAGTTATTGGAAATCTTTTGCTCACTCTCAATTCAATCTCTTTCCAGACCCAGTTTCAGTTTCACTGTGATAAACGATTACAAAGAATCCAGATAATTATGTGCTATCAACAACCTCTACCCAACAACACCATGTTCAGACACAAGCCCACAAGAATTCACACTTGAGGAATTCAAAATGCCTGGTGCTGCTCCCAGAGATCCAGCAGGAGCTCAGCAGAGATGTTCAACCACAGAAACTCCACAGCAAACCCAGCAGGTGCTTTGTTACGAGCTAAATCATCATACCAGGGTGGTGATGCCAGCTTTAGTCCAAGGCCCCCATTATCCTATCTCCAGACTCGAGTCTTGTGCAGGATGTGGGTGCAAAAGAACCTAACGAGGGACACTGCAGGCTCTGGAGCACATTTCCCTCCAGCTAGAAACTGGAGAGCCTGCATGAAATATAAGGAGCTTTCAGAGAAGCATGGAAGGAAAAGCTACCAGCACCCACACAGCTGCTCCAGGGACAACCCAGACAGAGAGGGTTAAAAGTTCATTTGCAGAAGCAGAACAAAACCTTTTGCTAATTTACACATTACAGGAAGCCAAGCCCAAAAAAACCCAGCGAACACCTACAGGGCTTTTTGTGGTGGTTTTTAATTCTGCAGAATCTCATATTAAAAACAAAAGCAGAGGAGTAAGAGGGAGGCAGAGCTGGCAAGGGCAGGCACAGAGTGCTGCAGGGCTGTCTCGCCTCTGCGGAAGCATCGCCGGCTCCTCCACGAAAACACGTGAGGGAGAGGAGAGCAAAGGGGAAACCAAAGGTGCTGCTGCTCTCCCCAAGGCTCTGGCACCTCCAGAGCACAAATCATAGAACCATGGAACCACAGCATGGGCTGGGTTGGAAGGGACCTTAAAGTCCAACTCATTCCAACTCGGGAAAAAGGAAAAGGGGTAAAAAAAGCATCGCATGAACCTGACCCAGGACAGCCAAGCCCCAGGCAGGATTCTCCCAGCTCCTGCAAGGCAGCACGTGCCTACAGGGAATCTCCTTCCATGTCACTTCCCTTTTGCTATTCACAAGGGCAACCAGATCCTTTGGGTCACTTGAACTCTGGGGCTTTGCCTGGATCCAGCACTGCCATGATCCAAAAGGAGCAGAAACAGGTACTGGGCATAAAAATGGCATTACCAAATGGGCAGCAAGGAGGATCACTGCCTGGCCCAGCCCACCAGCCCAAAGACAGCTCCCTGTCTGCTGCTGGCAGCCAAACCAGGCGAGCAGCACACGAGACAGGAGCATCTCAGAGGCCTCAGTGGCCAGTGGAAATTTCCAGAACATTCTGGACAAGAATGACTTACTGGAAGCAATACATAAATCAAGCAAATGAATGGTTACCAGACAGCAGCATAAACAGCTGCCACGGGGATGAAATCAGACCTGCTGTGCCAAGAGGCGTCAGCCTCCTCGCCGGCTGCACCTTCGGGGAAAACCGGCGAGACAACACAAGGATTCCTGGGGGAGCTGCCACCCCTGTGGCCCCACACAGGTGCCCCGGTGGGGCCCTGGAGCCGCCGGGCACAGAGGCACCGTGGGGAGCCCTGGGAGCAGCTCCCGCGGGGCTCTGAGCACAGTGCGGCCCCGGAGCAGCACGGAGCTGCCAGGGCCGGGCTGCTCCACGCCGGGCAAAACAAGCCCTGGTTGTATTTTTAGGCAGGAGACCTGGAGGAATTTTTTCTTGTTCTCCTTTGCCAGCAAGCCCTGGTTGAGCCCTGCAGAAGGCACCAGGCTCCGTGTCCGGCCCCTGCCCCGCTGCGGGTTTTGGTGGGTCCCCATCAGCAGCTGCCCTGCAGAGCCCATGGAAACCACCGCCCTGATAAACAGCAAGCAATTTGTGCAGGAGATAACAATCACCGTCATCTTGGTTAAAACACGTAAACTAGAAAACACCACCACAGCAAAACCAAAGGGAACCAGTTGGTGTTGGCCAGGCCACAGCTGGGAGCGATTAGAGAAAATTAATTCTGCTAAATGCATGTACACACAGCTCGGCTGCAGCCTCCTCGTGGTCCTGACCTTGGCAGGAAGGGAGTGGGTGCATGGACCAGGGGTTGTGTGAGGCAGTGGCAGTGATGCCAACCCACGGGAAGGTCTGGGAGCCCCACAGAAAGGGCATGAGCCTGGCACCATCTGTGCTGGAGAACCTGGACTCACTAGAACAAGAACAAGGCAAAGTTCAGGTGTCAAATTATGGCCATACATGAAAAATAATTCCCTAAATGCTTGAAATATAATCAGAGTGAAATCCCCCTGCTCTGCACCTGCACAGCACTGACTCCTGTGTGGGAAAGTGCATCACAAAAGAAGAAGGAGACAGGAGCGATATTGCAGCTCCACTAACAAAAATGGCAATTTTCTGCAACCAGCTCCACTCCAGCAGCACCCCTGGCACAGCCACCACCAGCCCAGCAGCACCACGGGCACCTCGTCTCACTTCGACTTTCTCGGCGTTTGATAAAATTGGTTTAATCACAGCATCCCAGAGTGGTTCAGGCTGGAAGGAGCAGGGACAGGGACTGCTCCTGCTCTGTGCCACAGTTAACAACTGACTGGACATAGGGACGTGAGGCAGGAGGCAGCACAAATGGGCTTGGAGATGCAGTAGGAGGCAGAAATCGAGTTCATTTTCTATCAAAATGCTCCTCTCCCTCCACGCTGTCTGTGCCTGTTCCTGAGATTTGTCCTCTCCCTCATCTGTGGGCCCCTCTCACTGCACCCCAGTTCTGTGGCCTCCAGCTGCCATGGGACCCACCACACCTCTCTGCTGCACGGGAGGAAGGGCACTGCTGAACCACCTCCCAGGCATTTATCCTGTTTAATACTGGGGTTAATAATTGCCTTTTTTTGAACATTTCAGCTTTCTTACCAGCTGTATTACTGTTGATAAAAACTGCAGCTTCATCACATGGGGAGCCCCACATCCCTCATCAGTGCAGCAGAGCACGTACACCCCAAAACACAGAAGTCAGAAACCACCCAGGACAGGCTTTCTTTACTTGACCAACTCAGCCCACATTCTGGTTTTAGTGTCAGAAATCTCCGCAGCAAGACTGAGAAATATTTTTTTAGCTCATCTGATAAACATGCAAATCTTGATTATTCATACGTTACTTAAAATAAAAAACCCAGACAGAAACAGATGAGACAATCCCCTCCAAGCAGTGCAACCCAGCTTGGCAGGGCCAGCCAGAGGCCCTTGGCTTTGCCCCTGCTGGCTGTGGGTGCCCTGCTCTCAGCAGCACCCAGACCCCAGCCGGTCCCACCCATCCGGAGCGTCCCCCTGGGGCAGCCAGGCCCCGTCCCTTCTGCAGCACAGCCCCTCCCTCCAAACATCTGCTGCAGATGTGAACATTTCTCTCCATTCTTGTCTTTAATCCGTCTCAGTAGCACTGCAGCCTCAACCAGCTCATTTAGAAGAGTTATGGCAGTGAGCCCCGGGCCCCGGCTGCCCCATGGGGGCTCCTGGAGCAGGGGCTGCAGGACCAGCCCCAGAGGGATGCTGTGAGGGATGCCTGGGGCTGGCTGTGCCTCTGCCCCCACAGCCCAGGATCCCCCCAGGAACAGCACCAGGGCTGGAGAGCTCAGCAGGCTCTCGCTCCTCAGCCTCCTGCCTTTCTGAGATAATTTTTTTCCTATTAAATAACACTGTGAGCTGTTTCTCTTCCTAAAATAGCACACACCACCACACACACTGTTTGTTTTGTTTGAATTCCTTCCCCACTAAAGCAGCACAAACCCCACTGTAAACCTGACTCCACATCTCTACTCCATCACCAGGTTTTTCCTTTAGATGGAAAACGCTTAAGCAATTACAGATTCCCTGCACATATAAAATCACAGAATCCCAGAATGGTTTGGGGTGGGAAGAGACCTTAAAGCTCATCCAGTTCCACTCTTTGCCATGGGCAGGGACACCTCCCACTGTCCCAGGCTGCTCCAAGCCCTGTCCAACCGGGCCTTGGGCACTTCCAGGGATGGGGCAGCCACAGCATCCCTGGGCAATCCCATCTGGGTGACCTGGAACCATTTGGCCTTGGCTTCAGGCTGTAAATGCAGAAGGTTTGAAACCAACACCTAAAGCAGCAATTTGGTTTTTAACAGCTTTGCCAGGGACCCCATGGAGCAGACACAAACCCAGGCCACAAGAAAGCATCTGGAGTTGTGTCAAATATAATTTTTTTTTTTTTTTTAAACAGATCACTTGGGTTCTTCCAGATCTCCTCCTAAGCAGTTACCCAAATGAAGTCATTCCCCAGGTCTCCCAGTCCTGCCTCATCCCTGCTGCTCCTGCAGCACTGGTGGGAACAGCGAGGGCAGGTCCAACCCCACAGCCTTGAGGCTGCACAAACACCTGATGATGCTTTCATTTCTAAAACACTTATCAAAGGTTTCCATGGGAACCTGCAGGAGCAGGAAGAAGATGGGAAATTACAGGTCAGCTCCACCAGTGAAAGAAAAAAAATTATCCCATTCCTTCGCCCTCGCAAAGTTTCAAGGTAACACAAAAATATTGATTCATCAGGGTGCATAAAGGCAGAAAATATGCCCCAGAGTAGTTGTTTGTTGAGGAAAGAAACCACTTTTAGTCCGTTAATGGCAGGTTTGCTCTGAAACCACGTGAGGAGCTTCACCTCTGCTCAGCCTCCGGGACAGCCTGGGCAGTCAAACCCATTCCAGATCATTGAAAGCAACATGAAATTCCCAGGAGCTGATAGGGTCCATGCCATGGTGCTGGGGGCTGGCTGGGAAGCTCCTGTCCCTCATCCCTCATCCCTCATCCCTCATGCTCCCCTCGGTCTCTGGGCCCTCGGTTCACTCACACACATTTCCAGTTGCCAACCAGATATGACTCAACACCACACACACAAAAGGAAACTTTTCCACCACTGTTAACTTTCAGAGGAAGTGGAAAAAGGAGAGAAAAACACATCAGTCATAAACGTACTTTGCCAAATGGTTCATGAGCAAGTGCAGCATCTGCCTGTTTTTCTCCGGGAGCCGATGAACGAGGCTGTGGATCTCTGACACCCTGGACTCCTGATTCTCCAGCTCTGCATGGGGATAGAAGATGATTTACCTCCATGTTAGGGGGCTGTTATGGGAAGAGGCCTAACACCGCCCCTGACACACATCCCCCAGGGAGCTGCTCCACCCCACACCCAGGCACTGCAGATGCTCCCCACGTGCTGCTCCTGCCTACCAGCTCCAGCCAGCTGTTTCCAAAGGGAGACCCTGGATGGGCTGAAAAGGTGAGCTGAGAGCAGAGGCCACGTGAACAGCATGGTGAGCAGGGCAGGCTGGCTGTCACCAGAGCAGTTCCAGCAATGGGAATGTGGGCACATTCCCATGTTCAGTGTGCCCAGGGCCGGCCAGGCTGGAGCCTCTGCCATGGCCATGGACCAGGGCCCTCCAGACATCCCCCTCCCCTACCTACAGGCTGCCCAGCTGCCAAGGGAAAATGCCCTGCTCCCAGCAAAGCCCCTTCTCTGGGCAGTGAAAGGAGGGCAGCACAGCCATGTGAAGCAGCAGAGAGCCCCCCAAACTCCGTGGGTGCTGTTAACAGCAGCCGAGGGTCACAGCCACGGGACCTGCTGCCAGCCCGGCACCATCTGTGCTTCCTCCTCCTCCTCCTCTTCCTCCTCCTCCTCTGGTCACCTCCCAGCAGCAGCCTGGGCTCCCAGCCCTGCTCTGCCTGCCAGGACAGCAGCCCAGGAGGCCGGTGGTGCAGCCACTGGCAAATGAGGCTCCTCCTCAGGAGCGGGGCCATAAACATCAACAAACTCACTCGCTGCTTTGATGAAGCTCCTTTGAAACTGGTACATCATGAGGGGCCCTGGGAGCATTCTGGAAGATAAAAAGGAAACAGGCACAGAACACATCTGAGGAACACAGTCCACACAAAGAAAGCTTTGCCCCTACAATAAACTCAGCTCCATTTTGAAAAGTGCAGAATTAAGCAACACCAGCTCTAACTCCACTCATCAGAAGGAATAAGATCTATGCAAGGACCTTTGATTTATTCACCACTAAATTAATCTTTAATTTTATCATTCCTTCAGTAACACAGCCCCGGTGTATTACTAAGCCCATGATTTTCAAGTAAGTTTGAAAAGGAACTAAAAAGACAAATAAGCCTAACTGTAAAACTTTCCCAATCCCCATTCCCATTGCTCCCTCTCGCTGCTGCATCCCTTCAGAGGGACACGCTGGTGCTGCCCACATTCCTCTTTGCTTTGCCAACAGCTCAGACTCCAGAGCAAAGGTTGCCAATCATGCAAAATTCTGTGATTTTCTAGGCTGAGATCCACCAGGCTAATTACACTTATCACCCTAATTGGATTTAGGCTCTCTCTTGTGCTCCCTCGCTCTCTCAAACCCAACCCAGCACACAACAGTCACTGAGAGCAAGGAGCTGCGGTCACAGCAGGTAGAAGCACGTTGTGGATAATGAGATGCTGCTGGCTGCCAACACCCAATCCTGTTGGGAAGATCCCCAGGATGATACTGGCTTGCCTGATACACAGAAATCATAACTACAACAAAGCTCAGCACCGGGTCTGGGAAAGCTCTGCAACCCCTGCCCTTACACTGCACTGCCCTCCCCTTCTGCCACATGCTCAGAAGGTGGAAGTCCACCAGGAAGAGCTTAAATCAAAGCAGGGGATGCAAGAATGAGCTTTTTAAATTGTGTTTGTATATGTGGGCATCTCTCAGAGCTGAGTGTGTTACCCAGATCCTATTCAAACATGCTGGAAAGTCAGGGAAAAGCCAGAATAAATTCCCTAAGAGCAGTTTCTGCTCTGTTTCTGTCAAAGTGCTGTTGTTAAGGGTCTGCAATAATGGGCAGTGAAACCCCAGAGCCCCACCAAACTCTTCCTGAAGCCAGGTGAGGCTTTTCTCCTTACCTCAGGTACGTTTTCAGTGCACTAGTAATGGTCTTGATCTCCCACTCTGCACAGATCTCTGTGTCTGTCTCTGTGGCTGTTTTGGGATCTGTGGAAAAAGACAAAAAGGCAATAAGTGAAGGAAACTGAAGACAACTCCAGCTCGTGCCTGCTCAGCTGTGTGGGGAGACCACCACATCCCATTTTATTTGCTGTTCCCAGCTCAGGACACGTCTGCAGGGGCATGGGGTTCATCACTCGGGCTGGGCCAAACTCACAGCATGGGATGAGAGATAGAAAAGGGAATCTCCACCCTGAGCAAGGCCAGGAGCAGTGTGGCTCTCGGTGTGCCAGGACACAGGGCACAGCAGCCCGTGGTGCTGGGTGGCAGCGGTGACAGCCAGGCACAGACACGACAGGGACCCTCTTCCCAACAACACCCAGCATCACCATCCTGCAGCCACCTCCCCACCCAGCTCCTGGCTGGCCAACACAGCCACAGCCACCTCCAGGCCAGTGGGTTCAGGCACAGCACCGAGTCCCAGAGGGTGACGGCTCCGAGCCAGGGCCAGAAGCACCAAGCTGAGGCACAGAAGTGCCCTGTGTGCTGACCTCCCCTGCCTGGATGCTGCTCCACCAACACTCTGTGCCATCTCCATGCTGGAAACTCAGCCAGGATCCTGCTCCCACCAGAATCCTGGGGAAGCCCCTGTGGGGGTCCCTGGCCTGGGGTCCCACCAGTTCCAAGTGACCCTGGGGAGCAGCACAGGCACCAGGGCTCTCCCTGTCCCCAGGGTGGCACAGCCACAGCTGCTCACACCATCTGCTCCCACAGGCTCAGCTCAGGGGCTTTTTGCCTTTTCACAGACACAAATCATGCACTTTTGAATTTTAAAGTCCCATGTAACCATTGGGTAATTTTCAACCTACTTAAAAGAATTCCCTGAATGGAGCTCAGCTTTCCCTCGGGGCAAAGGGTTTATTTTAATTAAAAAAAAAAACCATCAAGAGGTGCACTTGGAAAAGTAAACACATGAGAAATGCATATTCACACTCAGATCATGTGTGTCTCAGCAATCACACAAATGACCTCCATCCTCCTGAGTCAATGCCCCGGGAACTTCCTACAGCAGTGCCTTTACAAGGAGAGAATTTTAATAGTCAAGGTAAGTTTGGCATAGTAAAAAAAAACAACAAAACCCCTCAGAAGTTCCATCTTCTGAAAAAAACCAAAACTTTTAACCAAAGTAGAACAAACAACTCCAAACTGTGTGTCTTTGCAAAAGCAGTTCCTAGGCAGGATCATGGTACACGAGGTGAAATTCCACAGGCGGTCCCATGAAAAGGCTCAGAGCAGTTAATCAGCTCCTCAGCTCCCCCTGACCTTCAAATTTATGAGTCTGCAAAAAGTTCCTGCCGTGGGTTCCAGCTGCAGCACTGCCTCCCCACCAGCCCTGCCTCTCACAAGGACACAGCTGGGGCCAGAGGGGAATCGGCTGGAAAAGCACCCACAGCCCACGGTCAGCATTAACCCTGGAGCTGCTTTTTTGCTGCCAATCACTGATCTGATGTCTCTCACAAATTTCTCCAAGGTGAGGGGAACAACCTGGGCAACCAGCTCATCACCCCAAAGTGATTATCATCGAGAGACTTCCAAAACAGCCTCAAGGATGACCCATCCCAGCAGGGAGGGGCTGGCAGGAGCCCCACTCCCAGCCCTTACGGCCCATGTGGCAAAGCAGCAAGAGCAGATCAGATGCTGTAACTCACCTTCTGCAGAGCTCAGACCTGCTGGGGCCCCCACAGTGCCACAATAAACCCTTTCACGGGAGCTCCCACCCAGGACAGTTTGGTTATTTGTTGGGTTTTGTCCTCATTGTAATG
Organism: Rhipidura dahli; assembly: GCA_013399225.1. NCBI lineage: Eukaryota > Metazoa > Chordata > Aves > Passeriformes > Rhipiduridae > Rhipidura > Rhipidura dahli. The sequence goes on along the minus strand of VXAC01007939.1, from coordinate 574,644 downwards.
GCACATGGTGCCAGCGACTGCTGGGGAGATGATCAGCCCTGGGAGCACACCCCCTGCATCACCCCAGTCCAGACCCTGACAAGATCTGCCCTGAAAGCCAACCCACGGGCTGGGGCTGCCCCTGACCCACGGGAGCCAGGGCCCTGCGGCCACCACGGCAACCTCCTGCAGGGACACCTCGTGCCAAAGCCCTTCCCGGCAGCGTCACTGACACCAGCTCAGGGAAACTCGATCTTTTTGCCATTTAAACTGTATGTGAAGCAGTAAGGCTGCCCACATTCATTTCTAAATATAAGGGAAACCTGACAGTGCAGGCACAATTTGGCTCCTCCATTCACGAGGAGCCCCGGGGGCAGCGAGAACAGATGGGGTTTGACAAGGGACACATTCCCGTGTGACACTGACTTCACAGACAGCCCAAACACTGGCGCTGATGGAGATTGAATCCCCCACAATTTGGAGAAACTATGGAGTCATGGGTTTGCAAAACATCCCAATGATCAACACCATGGGGGATTCCCAACAGGGGTCCCACTCCCAGCCCTGACTCGTCTCCAAAGGAGCATCCAGCATCAACAACCAGCGAGGACACGCCGGGACAAAGGAAAAGCACCAGCGATTCATCACCGCCTGACGAGACACGAGGGCGACAGCTGAGTGGCTTCAGTGGCTGAGGAGATAATGGATGCTGGATGGTGTCCAAAACTGAATCCCTCCCAGCTCCACAGAGCTCTTCACCCAGGCAAGTTCTGCCATCTGCCACAGCCCCGGGCCTGACACCAGGGCTGACACCTTTGCGCCAGGAGAACGGGGTCCATAGCCCTGCCACCCACGGGATGAGGTAACCAGCATCCCAGAGGACCTGGCTGTGGACCTGCCAGGACCTGCCCGAGGGCACTAACCCCAGCCTGTTTTTATCAGCAGTGCTCTTCAGTCGATGCTCTCCCTGTGCCCACTGTGAGTGCCACAGGACAGCGCCAGGTCCCGCAGCCCTGGGACCACCGGGCACTTTCACACATCCTCAGCCTGCACCAAACCCATCTAATAACAGCATCAGCCACTGCTCTCGTGACTGCAGTGAACTTTCCAAATGCCAGAGCAAAGAGGTCCCCTGCACCCAGATTTAGAGCTGTGCCCTTCTGCTCCAATCACCTGGAATACCAATTTTCCATAGGTTAACACTGACAGCTGTAACAGCCACCATGGGCTCAGCAAACACCTTAATGGTGGGAAAAGAAGGAGGGATTGGAAAAGGAGAAGGAAAAGATGTTCAAACACAACAGATGAAAACCTTCTGCAAGAAGAAAGATCCAGAGAAAGGAGCACTGAAGTTTTGTGAGGACAAGGAAAAGGAAATAATGTAACAAAGGAAAGAAAATAAGTGAAGGGAAAGAAGAAGATGACCAGAAATGTCCTTCATTTCACCCAAGGAGTAACAGACACATTCAAGAGGGCACTAACAAATTAGTAAGCATCTGTTTCCCTATCCTACAGCTATTTCATCAGTGGTTTTGCCAAGTCTGAGCAGCATCACACAGGACTGGCCAAGGGCAGCTGCCCTGCTCCAGCCCAGCTCTGTTCTCTCTTCCACTGCTGTGTCTCAGGCATGTCTGGACAGATGGACAGACTGGTCCAGGGCTGCAGCTGTGGGATGGAAATGCTGCCTGTGAGGTCAGGGCTGAAATGGGTCTGTCCCACACAGCCAGAGCCAACCTCTGCTGTGGCAAGACTCAGCAGCTTGTCTCTATGGAGCATCCAGAACTCCAGTGCCTCAGTCACGAGGGAAACACGTGCTGGAAAACTCTGGGCAAGACTGAGGTAAACAGGCACAGGAAAGTCTGTGGGGAAAGCCACAGGCAGCATGCAACATCCAGGAGAAAATCATTTCAAAGGGTGCTGGGAAAAAGGGGGCAGGTAGGAGATGAAAAGCCAAAGCTTTCAGCTATTTCTTTGAAGATTCTGGTTTGCCTTTGGGAAGGCTGCCAGAACTGGGAGTGGGTGTGAGCAGGACACCAGCGACTGCAGCACGACCTGGTGAAGTCAGGTCCTACACGAGTCCTACCTTCAGACCTGGTCCTGAGGGCACAGCACCACCATCAGGGACCCCGACAGGAGCCTCTGCTCCTGCTTGGCAAGACTTCAAAGCAGCACATCCTACTTGCCTTTACCAAAATTCCAGGTACTCACCCATTAATATACTCAGCAGCTTTTGAACTCTGGAGTTTACCCCGACGATGCGGTAGAGCCCCTGCTCATTGATCCCTAGGAAAAACAAGGAGCTCATCAGGAGAAGGTCACAGGAGCTGCAAAGATTTCTTTCACTTCTTTGGCTTCTCAAATAGCAAAGCCAATGAAACCTTCTCACCAATTAAATACAAAGCTATAGAAGATGGCAAAATTTGGGGTTGATATCGAGGTTTTCATGCATCCATTAGAAACGTTACCCCCGGTTAGCTCAGGAATAAGGATCTGAGGACAGTTTTCCTCCTTCCCACAGCCACGGCAGCCCCATGCAGGATCTGCACTTAACAAGGACAATTTGGGAACATTTTACTGTGTCAAGTTCTTCAGGTTGAGGTCTGAGCCTTTTGCATCTGACTTCCCCCTGTGGGGTTGGGACAATCCCACCTGTACACAAAGAGATTCCAGGGAGGTTTTGAGGAAGGAATCCCACGTGAGAGGATGTGCTTGGCAGCATTCCTGCAGGAAGGATGCTGAAGTGAACCCCCACCCTTTGGTCCTGTCCCCCTTTTTGCACAGCCAGTGTGTCCTTTGCTAACTCTGCCCCATGTCTGTGAGCCCCTGCTGGCCCAGCCCTGGGGCAAACGCTTCTCAGCACTGGCCTGAGCACGTTATGGGCTCATCTGATGTGGGTCCGAGGGTTCATGAATCACTCTGCCCATGAGAAGGGCAGGAAAGCAACTGCTCCACTACCAAGAGCTGCCCCAGAGCAAGCCTAGCCCCAGAGCTGCCCTACCTCTTGTTTCCACAGCGTGGATGCACTTCTTGATGATGCTGAAGCCGATGCTGTCCAGCTGGGCAGCTGCAGGGGAAGGGAGGAGAGCAGTGCTGAACAGCTGGCAGGGCAGGGCCCCGCAGGGAGCACCTGGCTCCTGCTGAATCCCTGCCATCCCAGCAGTGCTGCACCACTGCCCGGGCGAGCAGGAGATAAATGAGGGCAGAAAAACACAAGTACAGCAGTTTGCACCAGATGTAACCCGGGCAAGCACAGACACTGATCATCATTCCAGCCTCCACATCCTTCCAAACCAGGCTCTCCACGCCTGCCCTGGGCTCTGCCAGGCATCTACCTGTGCAGATGGCCCAAAATTAATTTAGGATCAAGGTGAGACAACTCAAACTTGTCTGGAAAGTTGACAACAGGTTGCTTGGAAAGAAATGAAATCATACACTTTGAGACAACAAATCCTTGAAAAGGAGAGAGACACAGCTCCCAGGGCGACATACATCTGAGAGTCACAGCTCTGCTCTGTGTTCTGGGCAGAGCAGGGCAGGAGGGGAGTAGGGCCCAGGGCTGGCAGTGCCCTCCCAGGCAGGCACGTGCAGCTGCCCTGCTCTGCATTCCCCTGCTCACGTTGCCCATTCCCGCAGGATCCAGGCGGCTCCACCAGCAGCTGCCAGCTCACGCTCACACGGAGCAGCCCCTTCCTAATCCCTTGTTTTGAGTCCTCTGCTGGGGGTGGGTTTTGTCTGATGAATGGCATGGGGACCCAAAACAGTGCAAAGTCAAACAGCTCTATTATATTTTTCTGGGCAAGCAGGCTGAAGTGCTGAGCCAACACAAGCACATGAGCTGCAGGATGCCTGTGCCACAGGACGTGAGGATAATCCAGAAGCTGCAGGGCCCTTTGCTGGGCACCCTCGGGGCTCCCAGCACGGATGCAGCACAAACCCAACGTGCCATCTGCCAGCAGGGAACAGCTGCCATTGCCAGGCCACTGATAAACACAAGGGTACCTGAGAAGCTCAAAACCATGGTGTGGGAACTCTCTTGCTCCAGCAAACCCAGTTCAGCAGGTCTGATCAGGCCTGGCTTGGCACTGGTGTGACCCTAACCCGTGGGTATCCCTGTGTGGTGCTGTCACTTTGGGTCACTGCTTTGGGCTCTCTGCCATGCACTGGAGGTGCCAACCCATTCACAGACCAGCAGTTTTCCTTTGGTCTCTTGCATGTTTGATCCCCAAAGCCAGGCTGGACACAAAAAGGCTCCAGGCTTGGAGCAACCTGCAATAGTGGAAGGGGTGGAACTGGATGATCTTAAAGGTCCTTTCCAGCCCAACCAATTCCCTGACTCCATAACCCTGCAGAGCCCACCACCCCACAGCCAGGCAGGGCTGGGATCCCACCCTCCTCCAGCAACTGCAGGAGGAGGAAACCCAGCAGTGCCTCTGGATGGAAGTGACCCTGCATAATCCCCCTAAGCAGATGAATAAGCTCTTCCACTCATTGTCAAGCTCTGGATCAGGAAAGGTCAGGGATTTATTTGCAGTAGTTATATCCAGAAATAATATCTGATTAGATATCTGAAGTGCCTTTATTCATCCTTAAATTTAACTTTTAATGGGCATTGTAAAAGCTTGATTTCCCCTCTCTCAGAGCATCTGCTCTTCATCTCAGTCCTTTACCAAATGATTTGGCTCAGCAACAGCCCAGACCAAAGGCAGATCTGGATCTGCTGCTGTCCAGATCACGGGTCCACGGGATCATGTGGGTTTGAAAAGCCCCCTAAGGTCATTAAATCCAACCATTCCCTCAGCCCTCCAGAGAGGGGGACCCCACCCCTGCCCTGGGCAGCTGTGCCAGGGCTGGACAGCCCTTTCAGGGAAGAAATTTTCCCTGACTTCCAATCTAAACTGTCCTTGCCTGCCTTTCTGAGGACAGGTGAAAGAGCCTCCCTTGAGGTTCTCCCTCCTCAGGGAAGGGTGTGAGGCTCAGCTCCAGGCCAGCACACGTGTCACAGGCTCTTCCTCCAGCAGCAGCACTCAGGGCCCAAGGAGATGCAGTGCCCAGGCTGTAATCCACCCCAGAAGCATCTTACATCAGCAGAGGGGATACACATCACCTGTACAGCAGCTGCTGCCCACACACACCCACCTGACCTTCAAGCAGCACCACATTCCAAGTGCTGCTGAATTGGTCTCATCCCATTCTATTCTTACCTGGCAGATTAATTCTATTTAATCCATTAATTCCTTTCCTTTACACTGCTGTGACATATCAGAGCATCGGGAAGGGGGCAGGAGGGCTGAATCAGCTCTGTCAGCATGGCTGGCTCCAGCTGTGTGTCGGGGCAGTGCAAGGTCAAAGCAGCTCCTCTGCCTCCCCACCACACATTTCTGTGCCATGAAACCATCATTGGTTTGAATTCTTTCAAAAACGTTTTGAAAATCAGAGCCACAGGGGAGGGGGGAAATCACGAAGCAGAGACCAGAGGAATGAGCTTTCAAGTCTTACCAGAAATGAGTTTTCAGGGCTCTAACTACTTGTGACTGCCAAGATTGGGAAAGGAAGGCTGAGGGTCAGATTAGGTTAGAGAAATGCAAGAAGTGTCATCCAATGAGGGTGGGCAGGCCCTGGCACAGGGTGCCCAGAGCAACTGTGGCTGCCCCTGGATCCCTGGCAGTGCCCAAGGCCAGGCTGGACGGCGCTGGGAGCAGCCTGGGACCGTGGGAGGTGTCCCTGCCATGGCAGGGAGGGGAAGAAAGGAGCTTTAAAGTCCTTCCAACCAAAATATTCTGGGATTCCATGACTGTGATTGCTGGGAAGGGCCAGGGCACCCAGACGAGGGCACAGCAGACAGGGCAGCCAAGGAACTCAAGGTCTGTGAAGAGCTTGTGAACGACTGCTTTTGGTGGGATCCTGAACTAAAGGGGAGCCAAGTGGATGTGGAAGACAGAGAGAGGAATGGTGGGAGGGAAGGGAAAGGAGGAATTTTGTGCTGTTCCATGCAATAAGCATGAATGGCCTGGAGGATTTGTTTCCGTGGAGCGGGGCAAGTCCTTCTGGTTAGCAAACTAGAGCAGCTAAATTCCCCGGGCTCTCGTGGCTCAGTGACACCACCCAGCCCCTCTGCTCAGCTTCCTCCCCCTCCACAGCAGATCAAGACAAATCACCCACAGGCCCACGGCCATCTGGCCACACAGCAGGACAGAAAACCCAGAAGCTCTGCAAAATTACAGTGTCCCAAAAGTGCCACCGCAGCACTGCGAGGCACTTTCAGCCTCCATAAGTGCAGGCAGGAAGCAGAGGTATAGAGGCTCCCGGGGTCAGGAATTGCATCCGGACCCACTCAATCACCACACTCATTTCAAGTCCTTATAGGAAGCTCCTGTATCAAGGGCTGCTGGCAGAAAGCCCGTTGCTGAATCAATTTTAGAGTGGTTGGTGAGGCAGGCAGAGCTCTAAAACTGGGATTTAATGAGGCTCAAGCAGTCAGACCTCTGCCCACAGCAGTGGCAGCCCCAGCCCCAGCAGAGGGTTCTGCAGCACCTTCAGCCAGGGGTCCCAACCTGCTCCCAGAACCAGGAAGGACAGACAAGGAGCAGACAAGGAGCACCAGTCTCATTGTTAAGAGAGACCTTCAAAATGGTGTCATGAGCCAAAGCAGCAGGAACAGAGCTGGCTGTGTGCAGGGAACACAGCAGGGCCAGGCAGGATGGAGCTGAGCCACCCCTGCTCTCTGCACCCCACAAACTCCTTGTGCCCCTCTGGAAAAAAGAGACAAAAGGAGCTGTTCCAGCAGGGTTCCCACCCAAGGGCACTGGCCATGCTGCCCTGCCCAGCGTGAGGCACAGCACTGAGCTCTGGAGCATCACCAGCAGGGACAGAGCCAGGTGATAAATGCAGGAAAAGAGGGATGTGCAGGGATGACCAAAGGGAAGGAGAAAGCACAGAGGAGAGAGCAGAGAGGGGGAAGAGGCTGCTCTGTGCAAGGGCTGAAATGGGTGTGAGGAACATTAGCTGCAAATTACACCAATTATTGAGAGAAAAATGCTTCAGTTCCAGATGAAAATGCTGTGTCTGAGGCAGCACCAAAATGAACCAAGCATTGACCATCAGCCCAGGCTGAGCCCCACCTGACCAGTGGCTTTGAGGGAAGGAGGGAAGGGATCAGGGGCTGGAGTATTGCAATTATGGCAAATCCAACCTACTGGGAAATGGCTCAATTAAGGGTTTTAAAACATGGGACATAAGAGGCAGGAGCAGGTGCAACTTCTGCTCTAGGAAGAAAAACAAGCATTTTCTTGACTCAAGGTTTTGATTGCCTGGACTACAATAAAACCTGCTTTTTTATTTTTAAGGGCTCCTGTTGACAATCTTGACAGAGGCAGGACCTCCTCACTCCTGTATTTCTGTTCCAATTCCCCTCTGGAAAGACACATTCACCCTGCACATTCTGGCTCAGAGAGGAGACCTCGTGGGCATCACCTGAACCCTCTGCTGAGCTTCAGGAGCAGGTCCTGAGGCCACCAGACCCCTGCAGTGCCACTAGGATGGGGACACGGTGTGGGGCACAAGGGGCACACCCTGAGAGGAGCAGGGAACTGCCTGGCACTGCTCTCCATGGCCACAGGTCCCCCCAGCAGGTTTCTGCCCCTGGTCCCTGCTGAGTGTCACACTCAGCTCTCCCTGGGGCCACCCCAGGGTTCCCACACTGAGCCCTGTCACCCTCCAGCCCCGGGGAGCCCAGCACAGCCCAATGTCACCAGCATCTCCTGCTGACCCCTCCCAGAGCTCAGCCACCTCTCAGGGGTCAGGCTGGAGAAGGAATACTCACTGCCTTCGCTCTGGCTGTCCTTGTTCGAGTTGTACACCTGGAAAACACAAGCAGAAAGTCTTATGAAGACCCTGGCTCCAGCTGGGCTGGGACTGCTGGCATGGCTGGTGTCATCCCAGTGTGTCTGCTGCCAGGACCTCCCCCAGCAGCCAGGTCCCCAAACACCACCATCACCTTCTGCACAGAACTGCTGGGCTGCCCCAGCTCTGGAGTTGTGTTAAAATACTGACTAGGACAGCTCTTAAAATGAAAGAAAGCAAATGGGATGGACCAGGGAATACCAAAATTACCAGAGGTTTCTAAGCAAAATGAAGGCAGGATTGGACTGGATGACCTCTAAAGGTCCCTTTCAACCCAAACCATTCCATGATTCTATGGCTCCTCTCCTGAAAGACAGATATAAGGGTACAAACTCAGAGCAAAGCAGGCAGCTCCCTTCTGGGCATTCCCATATGGGAACCTCTGGTGGGCAGGGAGCAGGTACCACCCTCCCCAGGCACAGCCCGAGCAAAGAGCAGCAGAGGAAGAGAAATGTCATTAATTTAGAGAGGATGTGAAGTGCAGCAGGATGAGGCACTGACTGCATCCAGCGCTGCTCCCAGCAGAGCTGCCACCAGGACTCCATCCCAAGCCTCTGCAGCCTTCAAATATTGATGCTCCTCCTCCACCCCCATCACCACCGCAGCTTGGCTGCTGGAGATTAAAGTGACGTTTCAGTGCATACAATAACAGGGGAAAACACTGGCAGAAGGCTTTAACCACGACCTGAGGGCAGTTTAAAAGCCCAGGATAATGCCAACAGCAGCCATAAGGAGATCAGCCCTCAGACAGGTTGTATTTCTCCAGCTCAACAGAGTAAAATGGTTTAAAATAATCCTGCAGTGCTGAGAGTCCCACCCAGAACACACACACACACATCCCAGCGCTCCAGCAGCATCCTGGATGTGGCCAAGTGTCCACTGAGCAGCACAAAAGGCTGCTGAAGCTGTTGGGAACAGGCCTGGGAGCCCCCTTCCAAAGGGAGCAGGGAGCTGCCCGCATCACATGCTGCCTCCCGAAATAGGCAGCGGGCAAGGCGAGCTTCCAGAGGCCGTGCTGACAGCAGCACCCGAGCAGCACCCGGACAGCAGTGGCTGTGGGTGACAGGCAGGGCTCTGCCTGCAGAGCATCCCGGTCCCTGACATTAACAGGGAGGGTCTGTGCTTCCCACAGGGTCCCTGCCATGGGGATCTCCCCCAGGAGCCCCAGCAGAAGGACGAGGCTGGGAAGCTGCCTGGGATGTTCTCAGAGGATCAGCGGCAGCTGGGCTCGGGCACTGCTGGCACAGCAGAGCTCCAGGGCTGCCCAGCAACCCCCACAGCCAAAAACACCCCAGCAGGGCTGTGTGTCACAGGGCATGCCACCAGCAGGGCACATAAACAGATTCCTTCCCTGGAGGTCACCCAAACACAGGCCATTCCTGTTTGGGCACCAGCTGGGGCACGGCGGGACACCTTGGAGCAGCTCCACCACCCAGGACACGCTCGGGGAAGCACAAATCAAACGGAGCAGCTCAAAACTGGGCTTTGGGCAGGAACTGATCCCTCCAAGGAGCACCTTCCCTCTCCCCCTCCCAGGACACCTGGCTACATAACACAAGACCAAGCAGAGATGATTGTTTGCAGGAGAAAATCCATCAGCCACATCTGGCGAGCGGGGGATGATTCAGCAGCAAAACCAGCTGCCGTCAGCAAGTGAGTTTTCCTCTAGGAACAGTGCTAATATCAGGACAATAAAATGAGTGGAAAGAGGGAAGGAGAACGCCCGTAGGCTCCCCCATGCAGCCCCACCATGGAGTCAGCCTTCCCTGAGGAAGTTCTGCCCTTCAAGTTCAGCGCCTCTGCCCAGGGTACACGGAAGGGACTGGGGGCTCAGCTGCTGCTCAGGGGCTGGGAGGCACATGGCCCTCCCTGGGGATCACACACAGACTTCGTGCCCTGGCTCACCCCACACACACACAAGCAGCACCAAATACAGCAAAGGATCAGGCTTGGAGCAACCCAGGACAGCGGGAGGGTGGAATGACAGGAGCTTTAAGGTCCTTCCATCAGAAACCATCCTGAGTCCTGGTGCACAGCACAGCTGCTCCAGGGAGATCCTCTGCCTGCACATTTGCTCTCCCAGTTTGGATCTGTGAAACAACAGAGGCTGCTAATCACCAGAGACTGCTCTTAAAACAAGGGAAAAGGGCAGACAAGGAAACACAATATGCTTATGCCATTGACTGCAAAGCGTGCACACAGCGAGAGGGAAGTTTCACACAGGGGTCAACAGCAACCATAAAACACAGAGACACTGCCACCCTACACCCATCTGATCGAGGACAAACCTTTTATCCATCATCTCTGTTAATCCACTAACACCAGTAGGGTTTTAAACAAGCCCCAATCTGTAATATCCCTTCCTTTTCCAATAAATGCTTTTCCTATACTCCTCAAATCTTTTAGAGAGGGATTTTTCAGGAAAAGAGAAAGTTTCCAAGTTTGAGGAAAGGGCTGCTGTGTAAGAGGTCCAAGAGTGAGGTTCCTCCAGGGCCCCCAGGGTCACCCCTGCTCTGCTGGCAAACCCCTCAGGCTCCTGCCCTGGCAAAGGTCTCTCCTGCCCAGCCTGGCCCCAGGGACGCTGATATTCCACTCTTCCCAAAGCAGCTCTGATAACAGGCAGGGCTTAAAGCAGAAGGATGCATTTGAAGATGAAGCCTCACACACAAGTCAGTCAGTTCATGGACCAACCTCCCCCTGCAAGAATTTTAAGGAGGTTCTTGCTATTCCCCACACCACACACACAGCACCGAGCCCGGGACTGCAGCACCTCTGTCCCGGGAGAGACGGGCTGGGAGCACCTTGGAAAAGCTCTCCTGAACCCGCTTCCAAACAACTGCCAGGTGCTGGATTTGATTTCCCCCCACCCTCACACGTCTCTGCACTGTTCCCATGCCCAGGCTGGCTGTGGCTGCCTCACAACAGACACAGCTCCGGGACAGGGGCTCGACCCCTGTGCCAGGAACACGAAGCGAAGGCAGAGGTGACACCTGGTGTCACAGGGTGACAGCATCCAGCACACAGCCCAGAGTGGGAGCTCTGCCCAGCACAGGGCCTGGGCAGGAGCCCTGCAGACACACGCACTGCCCAGCACCATGCCACACAATAAAACACCATCAAATGAGTGCATTTTTATGCCCACACGCTGTTTTTCCAGTTGTTAACACACTCTGGAGAAAACAGCCCTAAACCCAGAGTGCCTCTCGTGAAATAAAAAGCTTCTTTCGCTTTCCAGCATTAGTCACTGACAAAGGGTGGGAAATCTGAGAGAAGAAACATTGCTGGGAGGTGAAGGGCCTGTGGCCCACGGACACGTGTGGCAACAGGCTGGGTTATAAAACTCCCAGAATCGGGACCAGTGACTAACGTGGAGACAAATCCCTGCCCTGCAGCACTGCGATGCTTCAGCATCTCCCTCTCACTAATTACCCCCATTTGATTGTATCTCCAGAGCCAAAATATCCTAACCAGGCAGTTTCACATACGATGTGTATGGAAAAAATATATATTAGCAGTGTATGAAATGTACAGACCTTGATGTCTTGTATTTAGTTTTATGAACTGCTACTGTAGGTGGTCAAATATCCTGAACAAAACCAGATTGTATCTTTTTTTTAGCAGAAGCTACTAATGCTTCATGACTGCAGGGTAATTGCTGTTTGGAAGCTCAAAGAGGGCCTTTACTACAAGCTATTATTGAAAAATTCCAAGATGCATCTGTAAGTAATCCAGAAGGATAAATTTTGTAAGAGCAGTTACAACTCCTGACTACTTTGACACTTGCTCTATGCTCAGTTATGAACTTGATATCTAAGATAATTCATCAAAGAGCCAGTTATTTCCTTTGGTGAGATATTTCACCAAACACATGCTATGTTTTGCAGAGGAAATGGTTTAATAGGGATGATTAAGAGGTCTGTGATGTTCGAGGGTGTGGCAGAGGAACACAGCCCAGGAGGCAGCTCCCCGCTCCTCTGGAGCTGGGGGGATGAGCTGGGGTCACTCCCAGCCTCACACAGACCAAAGCCTGGCAGTGCAGGGGCTGCACCTGCTCCCACCCCCTCCAAATTCAGTCCTGCCCTTGCCACACACCCTGACAGCAGAGCTGCGGATCTTGCAAGCATCAGCTGTTGATTTTCCTAATCAGAAATCCTCTGAAAGTCACCAAGTGGAGCCTAAATCACTCCTACAGCCACCAACAGCCACCACCCAGAGCCTGAAATGCCCCTCAGACACCACCCAGAGCCTGCAATAGTCCTACAGCCCCTACTCATCACCTGATGCCATTTTCTGCTTGTGCACTGATAAATCAGGAAGAATTCAACCCATCAGTTTTCCAGCCTGATCCTAAACAAACTGCACCCATGACATGCAAAGAGCAAATGGGTATGTGAGTGGTTTGGGATGACACTGGACTGTGGGAAAAGAAAAGGAAAAGGAAGTAGCTGGGGTTGGAAGGGGAACTACAGAAAGATGATGTTGAGTAATTTCATTTTTATTTCCTCATTTCAGGGGTCACGCTGTTGCCCATGGTGCTCCTTAACCTCCACAAGACAGGGGCTGCGCTTCCCTATGTTCATTTCCATCAACACACATCTCAGACAAAAAGCAGATTTTCATTTAAAAGTTTAAAATCCAAAACGGCCCAACCTAAGCTGCACCCCTTAGAGGCCACAGTGTTTAGCACAGTTCCCTAAATCCTTCAAATTCCAACATGGGCACGAAATTCTGCCCAACAGCTACAATCTAGAGGAAAGGATTGTGCAGCTGCTCAGAGGGATTGAAGGAAAGCACTGGAGACCAAGAGGCCAGCAGCCCTGGCTTGCAGAGAGGGGGATCTCCATCAGAGAAGGATTCCAACTCCACTCCTGGCGTGGAAGATTCCACTTCACGCTCCTTTCACTGGTGCTGGGACCTTCCCTCCAAGCCAGACTTTCCATGTGGACTGTCAGAACGGGCCAGTCCTGCCAGAATTCCCTGGGCTCCCTGGGGGAGCGTGGTGTTTGCAAGGTCCGGAGCAATGGGAGGAAATGCTGCAGAGTTATGCAATTTCCTTGTGATTCATATTCAGAAATCCTCAAAACAGCCAGGAACGAGTCTTTCAACTTTCAGCTCAAAAGATGCCCCAGCCCAAAGGGTATAAATAGACGTGATATTCCTTCAGAACGGGTAGCCCAAGTGGCTTCCCAGCCACGCTGGGACAGTCTGGGAAGCCATGGCCAGGAGGAGCACAGACATTCCACATGGGTGTTTTGCAACCCTTTTATAAGGGAAAACGGGCTGCAGAGCAGTGTTCCAGCTGGAGCCCAGCCACCCCGACTGACTCAGCTGCTGCTGGGAGCCTGCAGCACCCCGAGCACCCCGGAGCTCACAGGGAGCCCTGCCCCAGCCCGGCAGCCCCGCACATCCCTTCCCCTCCACACCTTAACTGCCCTGCAAGAGAAGGAACCAGCCTTTCCTCTGCACACCTCCCTCACTCGGACAGCAGGGACGAGCCTGACGTGTCCCCATAGCCCCGGGTGTGCCCTGCAGGGCCCTCCGTGGGCACAGGGATGCCCAGAGCGGGGCTGCAGGCACCCAGGGATCCCTCAGAGGTGGCACTGGTCTGGGGCAGGGGGTGCACCCTGTATCCTGTCCCTGCAGCAGCAGGAGAGGGGTCAGAGGCAGAATGGAAAGAAGGAAGAGGAGAGGAGGAATCACAGGCATGTGCCACACAGGCAGGACCCTCTGGACCTGCCCCTGAGCTCAGCCCTGCGGAGCTGCTCGCTGGGACACGGCCCTGGAGCAGGATCCCAACAAAGCTCATGTACAAGAATCCCATTTCCTTGTTAAAAGCAGGACACCTGGCAACCTTGATGAAATCAGCCCTTGTTTCTGGCTCTGCCTTATCAACCCTGTTCTATTTTTGTCCGAGAGCCAGGTTTTCATACTACAAGCAGGATTTTCAGAGCTAGACTACACTGTGTTGTGGTTAGAAATAACCTTCCTTGCTCTGGGAGCCAGAAGGATTTAGATAGGAGTATGATCTCTCCCAGCCCACATCCCTGCAAACCCCTCTGCAGCAGGAGGAGAGGGAAAATTATGCCTTGCTTCCCAAGTGGAGACCTTGGCAGGGCAGCAGAAACCCACTGTGAAATGCTGGTTTATGTCATGCAGACGAAGCTGTTCATTTGGAAGAGGGTGGCCAGGGACCCTGGCAGCTCCTTCCTTCCTTCCTTCCTTCCTTCCTTCCCTCCCAACCTACTGTTCATCGCAGTTGGAGCCATCTCCCACCTCGTATCCCCCTTTCTCTCCCCTCCTCCTTCCTGCCAACACAACTTCCAGCTTCAAACTTAAACCCTGGGCCTGATTAAAAGACAGAAAAGAAAAAACCTATCATAAATGAAGCATCCAGGGGGCTCGAATCCTCTGCATGGGTCTTGTTCTTCTGTCTCTCGGAGCTGAACTAAAGGATGGTTCTAATTAAAAACAAGCCCACATTTTATTACAAGTGCAGGCATTCCCAAGGGCCTCCAGAGCCGAGGCCGGCCGGGCTCCCCGCCAGCCAGCTGGGCTGCTTAGCTCAGCGCAGTTATATAACCCTGTTTGTCACCCAAGGAAACAATCACCTGGGTCAGAGCAGGGCAGAAAATTACCTGGGTCAAGCTGTCAACTTCCCATGGCTTGCTCTGAACAGGGAATGCAGCAGCAGCAGCCACTCTGGGGGCTGTGTGGGAGCGAGGGGAGCAGAGCGTGTCAGATACGCAGCAGCCTCGGAATAACGCAGCTAAAGGTCAACTGCTCCAACAAAATACATTTTTGGAATAACTAAAGCTCCTAAAGTTTCCCAGAGCAGCATTTTTAAGTGAGCCCAGTGAGGCAGACATGTTGGGATCGCTCAAATCACTGATTAAAGTGAAAACCTCTGCTGGCCAAAGCTTCCCCCAAGTTTTCTAGGATGCTTGAGCAACAACTTGCACATCCTCCTGCGGCAGCTCCGCCTGGAGCCCGGCCAGCCCCAGCCAGCACACACGCCCTTCCTCCTCCCAACGTCTGCTGATGAACACGGGCTCTCAACACATCAAACCCAGCCTAATTTTAAATGACAGTGTCATCTTTATTTTTAAAATAACTGTAACACAGCCGTGCCTGGCGCTCCTCCCCTGTGAAAAGCTTTGACACTGCCCGGGTGCTCTGAACAACAGCGGTGGCTCCGTGCCAGGACTGCCTCCATCACCGCTGCCTGGTGCTTTAAAGGCTGGGACATCCCTGAGGGGAGACCACTTTTAATCCCCAGTTTGCACACCTGGGGACAGGTGTGGGGCAGCACAGAACCTGAGGGTCTAGGGAAGGCAGCAGAAAGGGGACACAGTCCCATCCCTCCTCTCCCAGAGACACAGCTGTAAGCCCAGGGGGGCTGCAGAGGTTTCCTGGACCAGTCCTGGGATGCAGCTGGGAGCCAGCCTGATGGAGATTTAAGGGTTCCTGGTGTCCCTCTCCAAAACTGCAGCAGCACGTTTATCCCTTTCCAGACAGGACCTGAAATTCCACAACACTCAAAACCACCCTGGGAGACCCTCAGCCCTGCCTGCACCCACCCCAGGGGCTGCCAGCACCCACCAGCACCACTTCCACCACCCAACAAACACTGGCTCAGAGACAGCGTGGGACACGTGCACCTGCACCCTGCCCTGGCCTGAGCCTGCAGCCTGCCTGCTCCTGACCCCAGCCCTGCTCCTGATCCTGACCCCAGCCCTGCTCCTGCCCCAGCCCTGCTCCTGACCCCAGCCCTGCTCCTGATCCTGATCTATCCCTGCTCCTGATCCTGATCCAGCCCTGCTCCTGATCCTGCTCCTGACCCCAGCCCTGCTCCTGACCCAGCCCTGCTCCTGATCCTGACCCCAGCCGTGATCCTGACCCCAGCCCTGATCCTGACCCCAGCCCTGATCCTCACACGCATCTGCCACGAATGGCAAGCTAAGGGTGAATACAGAAATAAAATCACTAAAAGAACAGAGCCCTAAGACCTTCCTCTGGGCTGCAGCTGGGACAAGAAAAACCCCTGGGTGAGGGATGGTGGGGGGGTGCAGCAGGACAGTAAATCACTGCTTAAAACCAAATCTGAGACCCAATAAAGGAGGAAATAATGGAAGAGTCTGGTTTTGCGAGTCATTGTAGCATGAACCATTTACTTTAATTTTTAATTTAAAGTAGGAAACAATACTCTAATAGTCTATTTAAATTGGCAGGGAAATTTGTTCTCCCAACATGGAGCTATTCCCTGAATTTCTACATGTTTGTTGAATTGCCTGATCAAATAACTCAAAGCAGAGGTGATAAAGAGAGGAAAGGGACCCTCTTGGGTCTGTCACTCCAGCTGAGGCTCTGTGCCTCCCTGCCGAGGCTGCCAGCACGGCTGAAGGGTGGACAGCAAGTTCCCACCAAACCACGACACTAAATCAGTGGATGCAAGCACCCTGCACCCTCCCCTGGGGCTGGTTCACCTCTCTGGGCCCAGGCTCACAAACAAGTTTCTGCAAGCAGCTGCTCCGTCCTGTTCCACATCTGCACTGCAATCCAGGTTCGATTATCCCCGTTCCCCAGCACCCCACAGACCCCACCCACCTCCAGCACCACCTCACCTCCAGCCTCAACCCAAAACCCAGGAGCACACCTGCAGCAGAGCTGTGACACGCTGTGCCATGTCCTGGGGACCAGGACTCACATCCCCAGCCCTCACCCCCGGGGAGCTGCCCTCGGGGTATCAGCAGTGACACACACAGAAGGAGATAAGTGGCTGCCACCGGGTCCCCACCAGAGGCAACACCTCCCAAAGGGAGACCAAAACCCACCTGGTGTCCTGGGACCAACCACGCCAGTGTCCAGGCAAAGCCAAACTTCTGTAGACAATTTCTGCAGCAGCACAGGCCCCAGGGAAGAGCCAGGAATGCATTACAGAAACAGAGAGGCATTCACACCAGAGACAGGAGCCACTGCTCTGCTCCTGCACGTCCCCGACAACACAGCTGGAACAAGAGGTCACAAACT
Source organism: Rhipidura dahli (assembly GCA_013399225.1). NCBI lineage: Eukaryota > Metazoa > Chordata > Aves > Passeriformes > Rhipiduridae > Rhipidura > Rhipidura dahli. The sequence continues at coordinate 557,739 of VXAC01007939.1, read as the reverse complement.
TGCCAAAACTGGGTGGGACAGCACTTTTAGGTGTGTAAAAGCAACCCAGAGGGCTCTTTTCTCTTTTAAAAATCATCTACAACACTTGTCTATATATTTTTCTTTCAAACAGCTTCTTCAGCAGAGGACAAACCCCAGCAGCCACAGTGACTCCAGCTGGGTGAGCCCTCAGCCGCTGAAGAGGCAGTTGCTGGAACCAGGAATAAAAGCATGAAGTCAAGGCTTAAGACCTCACTGGCTTAAGTGCTTTAGAAGCAAAATAAAAGCTTACAAACTCCACATAAAGTTACTGCTATTACAGGCTTAAATGGGTTACCAAACAAGGGATGGAGAAGGAGGGAGCAGCAGTGAGAGCACGTGATGCAAGAACTAACATGGAACATGACATGGAACGTGATTCTCTGAGGATCCTCTACCACCACCTTGTCCCCAAAAGGACACAGAATTTCTTGGGGCAATAATCTTGAACTGTGGGATGCAAAAAAAGCCAAGCAAGAGCTCCAGTTTGGGGCCCAGTGGGACTCACCATCACCATGGCTCCCCGCACTGGGAGGTGGCACGGATGCTCCCAGAGCATGGAGAGACTGAGCTCCAGTTCAGGGAAAGTTCACTGGGTTGTTTGGGTTGGGGAACACGTTAGAGGCAAAGAGAAGCAGCAAACAATAGAAACTCAGACATTAAGAGTGGGGAAAAAATGTTCTGTTCACTAAAGAGAGAGGCAGGGAGCTGGAGAAGCAGCAACAGGAATGACTCAGGTCATCGAGAACAACAAAAAAATTCTGCTACAAGCAAACAAACCCAGGCAGGATGAAGGCCACGAAAACCTGCAAGACAGAGTACACAAAAAAACCCCATCTTTTCCAGAAAGCTGACAAAAACACGTCTGTGGGATTGAGAGCATAATCAAAGCTCAACATGAGAAAGGCTGTGAGGAAAGGCACTGAAGAGGCAGACACGGAGCAGACCCTGGGGAGAGCAGAGCAGAGAACACAGTGCTCACTCCTGCACTCGCCCACGGGCTCCCTGTGCACACAGCTCGGACCACAGACACCGTCTGTGCCCAAAGATGCTCTGGCTGAGGATTTGTCTCCCATCTCTGACACCTGAGATGGAATGAATTCAAGTGATAAAGCAGCTCTGCAGCTCCAGTGAGCTCCAACACAGGATGAGGGGCTGGGAAGGGGTGCAGTGGGTGCCTGTCTGTCCCTCTGCAGCCACGCTGGGACTGAAGTCCTTCAAGTGAATTTATTTTTTGAATGAGGCAAAATGACAGGAATGCCGAGGTTGAAAGCACTGGAGCGAGTTCAAAGGACAACGCTTCCACTGGGAAATAAATCTCTCACCATTTTGTATAATTAGACAAGGAAAATGAAAAACAATTTCAGAAAGAATTCCCAGAAGCAATATCTGAGGAGGAGGCGGGAGGCGTGCTGGGCAGGAATGTGGGGCTGGGCTCTGCTGCCACTGCCACACCAACACCAGCAGCATCTCCGGGCAGCAGGGCTGAAGGAGCTCCGGGACCACTGACCGGGTTTCCCACCAGGAGCGCGGCTGGGACAGGAGCAGGGAGCTCCAGAGGCACCATCCCAGCCGGCGGAGAGGCTGCGGGAGCCCTGCAGAGCCTGGCAGGGGGGACACCCCGCAGGACAACAGGGGAGGGCAGCGGCTCCGATTTGGGGTTGTCCGAGCCTGGGGACAGAGCCGGGACGCAGGTGCTGTCCCTGCTGCGAGCAGGGGTCCCATCGCTGCCCCAGAGCCCCGCAGCGCCCGGGGCTGTGCGGGGTGCGGTGCCAGCCCCGCGGGGCGCAGGTGCCGCGAGTGGCCGGTCTCAGCTGCCATCTAGTGGGCAGCGAGTGGCCACGGGGCACCCGCGGCTCCCGGGCTGGCACGGCTGAGCTGGGAACGGACCCCCAACACCATCCAGTGCCAGCTGTGCCCCATCCCCAGGTTGTCCCCAGCCCAGAGCACTCAGTGCCACCTCCAGCCCTTCCTTGGACACCTCCAGGGATGGGCACTCCAAACCTCCCTGGGCAATTCCAAGGCCTGAGCACCCTTTCCATGGGGAAATTCCTGCTGCTGCCCACCCTGAGCCTCCCCTGGCCCAGCCTGAGGCTGTTCCCTCTCCTCCTGTCCCTGTTCCCTGCCAGCAGAGACCGATTCCCCCCGGCTGTCCCCTCCTGTCAGGGAGCTGTGCAGAGCCACAAGGTCCCCCCCGAGCCTCCTCCTCCACACTCACTCACCACAACCTTACCTAAAAGCTTACCTTGCTCTTTGCCACAAGACACAGCCTAATTTGTGCCTCTCCTAAACCCACAGCCCAGCACAGCCACCAGCAGCCAACACAGCTTTTATTCCTGACTCAAGTTCCAAGGAAGTTTCAGAATTGCTCTGGCCTCCACCATCTACATTTGCAAACTGCACCAGCAGAGGAGAAAATCCATAAGAAACTGATCCTGAGTATCTTAACAAAACCAAACACCACTGCTCCGTCACGGAGTTAGCAGTTTCTCCTCTTTCCAGCCTCTGTGACATGGAAGAAAACCCAAAGTCAACACGGGGGCTTTATCCAAATGAATAACAAGTGGTAAGAGTTAACGGCGTGATGAGAGCTGTCTGGAGGCTGCTCTGACTGCGAGACACAGCGTAAATCTTCTCAAGTTGTGACAAATGTCTTGGCTAATGCAGCCACATTCTATGTTTAAATCTCACTAAGATGTAATTTGACATTTGGGTTTACTTTTTTCATTACAATTAAGAAACAAACTCCAGTCCCTGTTAATCTCTACACAGCCTGAATTTGCACATGGAATTACCGTCCCCACCGTGCCAATCCTTCCCCACTCCACAATCAAATCAAAGGAAAACCAAACATTCTTTCCAGTAGGGTTCTTTGGTTACAGAAACACAGTCAAAGCATAGGATGGATATTTCTAGTAAGTCCAAAGGTGAAATCCTCGTCTCTTGCTCAAGGAAATCCCTGTGGAGAAGGTAACAAGCAGGTAACACGCTGCACCCTGGCGCTGCAAGATAAGAACCCAAACAGAACAGCCCACAGCTCCATTTTTGATGGATGGAGGAGGATAACTGAGGACAAGGAGCTGCCTCATGTGTCAACACACACCACCTTCAGCAGCAAAGTGCCTCTTGGATCTGTTTCCATGCAGGCTGCATTCCCATCGCTCCCACTCCACACCTGGAAGGGCAGTGTAAGCCATTAACAACCGAGTGCCACGAGGTGTGGCATCAATGCACAGCCACAGCCCCTGACGTGCTGGATGAGCCAGCTGCCCTCACCTCAGCTGATGGGCACGATAGGGGAGAACAGCAGCACGCAGGCAGCACCACGACCTGTGTGGTTTTGAAGGAGTTCTCATAACCAGATTCTGGAACAGGATAATCCGGGCAGTCCTGTCCTGGTTGCTCCACAGCGCCTTTCGCATGCACAGCGCCGTGCAAGCGCCCAAAATCTCTGTCTGCAGCTCTGCAGACTGGCTCTGCTCCTGTGCTGCATCCTGGAAACATCAGCAGCTCAGCACACAGCTGGGTGACCGCCTTCCTGCAGCTCCCAGTGCAGCTGACTGGCTTTGCCATCCCTGCCACAGCAGCTCCCAGCAGAGGTGTGCAGTGGGAGGCAGGTGAGCAGGCTTGGAGGAGCACAAGACTCCACTCAGATTAGGAGCAACAATGCACATGTTGTTTCTGAAGAAATGGAAATCATCCTGTGTCCAGGTGCCACCAGAACCAAGGCAGGGGTTTGTTTAGGAGGCATCAAGACAGTTGGCACCTGCAGCTGGAGGGATCTGTGCCACTAGAGCTGCCCCAGGGGTCAAGAGCCAAGGGTGGAGGAGCAGGCTGGTTCTCCCAAACAAGACAACAGAAAAAGGGAGCAGAGACTGTCACAGAACCAGAGAATCATGGAATGGTCTAAATTGGAAGGGAACTTAAAACTCATCCAGTCCCACCCCCTGCCATAGGCAGGGATGCCTTCCACTAAACCAGGTTGCTCCAAGCCCAGTCCAACATGGATCTGGACCAGGGATGGGGCAGCAGCAGCTTCTCTGGGCAGGTGTAAATTGAAACACGAAAGGTTCAGCCTTGGGGTCAGGAGGCTGGGGAAGCAGCTGGGCTGGAGCCCAGGCAGGCTGTGCTCTCTCCTCACTTGGATGCTCTCAGCTCCCGAGCGGTAACACCCTGAGCAACCTGCTGTGAGCAGGAGGTTGGACCAGAAACCTCCTGAGCTCCCGTCCTACCTGAATTACCTGATGGATCTACAGCTCCAGGCTGGGACCTGGCTGCAATCCACCACGCAATCCTTTCCCTGAAACACAGGGCAGCACCTCCCACACGTGGCCTCCCGATCTCTGAGCTGCTGCATGTTCCAAAAGCAGCCGCTTGACCAAGTCCAGCCCGTGCTCTGCTGCGCCCACCAACAGCCTCGAGTGCCCAACACTCCTCCTGGATTTGGAGGGATCAGCTCAAACCAGGACCAGTCTGTGGCAGCAGGCTGTGCTGGGATGGGACACCCTGCTCCCTGAACAGACCCTGCTCTGACTGCCAGACCCCGGCACGCAGACACCCACTCCAAAACCCCACGGGCTGCCACGGAACAGCCCGGGCTGCTCTGGCTCTCCACGTGGCTTCTTTTCATATCCCAAAACGCTGCTGGCCCCGTGCAGGCACGGAGGCCACAGGCTGCTCTTGGCTGTTTGGGGGTGCCATGAGGGAGTCACCAGGCTGAGCTGGGATGGGCCACACCACGACCCCTGCACTCCTCGAGGGACCTGCTCAGAACCAGCCAACAATTGTTAAGCTGGCAGTAAGGTTTGCAAATGCATTCCAAAATAAAAACTAATGACAATGAGTTTTCTGCAAACCTCCAGAATCCCTTCCAGAGGTGAGGAAGCCTTTGGCACAGCAGGAGCAAACACGGGGCACAGGGGCCACACTCCTCTGCTCACAGGAAACGTGCAACTCTCTACCAGACCCAGGAACAGCTGCCAAGGAGTCACAGGACTCCAAAAGCCCTGGAAATCTACAACGCATTTTCTTCCACTGCTCTCTTTGCCATGTTTTCCTTTCAGCACGGCACAGCAGCATGTTTGTGCTGGCCAAGCCTACCCTCCTCCTCTCCACCGCACCTCCAAGTGATCCAGGCACAGGAGATACAGTATTACCTCAAATATTTAACCAAGGGATTAAAGGATTCTCTTGGCAGGAGCTGCCCCAGGGACGCAGCTCCCGCACGGGCGCTGAGTGACAGCAGCTCCACAGCGAGTGGGGATCAGCAACCTGCCCGGGGCTGCCGAGAGCTCGCCGGGCTCCCCTCTGCTCCCAGCCAAAATTCCCACTCACCGGCTCCCGGCCGTCCATGGCCTCCATCCACAGCCTGCGGTCCTCCTCCGACAGAGCCTGCATGGTGATGACGCCGGGCCTGCCGAGAGAAAGGGGACGGCGTAAGAAACTGCAGGATGGGCAGCAAAGGTGGCAAAGATGAATCTGCCCATTAGAGGAAGAGGGAAGGAGGACAAGATCCTTCCCAGCCAAGCCCCAGCACAAGGGGCTGAGCCCAGCCTGGCCCTTCCATGGATGTTCCTGCAGGTCCTGACCAGGATCAGCAAGCGAGCAGAGGGCATCGCCAACAATCCACACACCTTTCCAGTGGTTTTGTGCAAGAGCGGGGTGCCAAATTCCTCCTCTGGCCCTCAGCCAGCCAGCTCACCTGCACTGGGCTAAGCACATCCATGCAACGGCAGGAGAAGGCAAGGAAGGTAGCTAAGGAAGGTAGCCAAGGAAGGTAGCCAAGGAAGCAGGAGCCACACACATCCCAGCCCCCAAGCACTGGCTCATGGAGGAGACCTTCTGCTGTGTGAAGCATTTCATCCCCGAGATGTCTGTGCCCTCATGGCTGTGCCAGTCCCCTGGCCATGCCCATCTGTGACAGCCACAGCAGTGGCAGTGACACGATGCTGCTCCGTGTCCCTCTCCAGCAGCCTCACAGGGTGCCAGGGTGCCCCGGGGTGCTGGTCCTGCCCCCAGCACTGTCACACACACACAACAGCCCTGAGCTCCCTGCCAATCCAGCCTCCAACAACAGCCCTGAGACTGCTCATTTACTGTAATAAGAAGGGGAAAGGACAGGCCCAGGTGCTGCAGACACAGCACAGGAGCCAGGGGACAGCACTGTCACCACCCTCGCCCGAGGGCCACCGCCACCCCCACGCTCCTCAGTGGATGTTACACCCACTCCTGGACCACCCTTGCCATGCAAAGACTCAAACCTCAGTCAGCTGCTCTGTTAGCATGACCAGCGAGGTGAGGACAGATTTGACAAGGCAGAGTGTTTGCACAGCCTCAGGTGTGGGGGACACAGGGTGGGAGCTGTGATCCCGACACACACAGCTAACCTGGATCCTGGCTAACCCTGCACCTCCTCAGGTGCCTTTGGGCTGGCTCTGCAGCTCCCAGGGGGTGGCCACATCCCCTCCCACCGCTGCTCCTGGCCTGGGCAGAGCCCCTGGGCTGTCAGACAGTGAGACCTGTCTGTGTGTCTGGTGTGTCCCTGTGCCTGCTCTGGAGCTGCTGCTCCCCCCGGCTGTGCCGGAGCACGGTGAGCACATCCCCTGGCAGCAGGGTGACCCAGAGGGGGCTGCTGATGCTCTGTGCCCGTTGGGTTTCACACACAGGGATGTGGCAGCACAGAGCCTCTGATGCTGCTCGTGCCACCCCCAGCAGCGTGGGGCTCTGGAATGGGAGTCAGGAACAGCGCTCTGAGCTCCAGGCAGCCGGGACACACGGTGGGGAGGGGGTTAAACCTCGGGAGCTGCCAAGCCCTGCAGAGTGCTCCACACAGCACGTAGGCTCTGCTCAGTACTCGGTCCTCAAAACCTGATAAAGCCTGGGAGGGGGGTGACTTCTAACTTGAACTTCCCAAGGGTGGTTCAGCAGGAAAACGTGAGCTGCAGCAACACTCTGCAGATGCCCTTTGGTCCTTGATAAGAGCCTGTAAGAAAAGTAAACTTCAGCAGGGGTCCTCAAGAGGTGGGTTTGGCCCATCTTGTGCTGCTCTGTGGCACGCACAGGCCAGGAAGGATTAACCCTTGTCCCAAACTCCACTCCCCATCCAAGCAGCCCAGCTTCCAGCACACACAGCAGCTCAGCACCGTCCCACCAGTGGAAGCCGTGCCCAGGTCCAAACACCAGACATAATGTGCTTGATCTCTGCTAATCCCATTGGTGAGTCAGTCAATACTCACCAGCTTAGTGGTTTGGAAGTTTACTCACTTCGGAGGGAAGAGGAAACCACTTAACCATCGTCCCATCTGAGAGGGAAAACAGCAAATATGTGCAAAACACTGCACAAAGCTCCTTGTTGTGCAGGTACAAAGTGACTCGAGAGCAGTCCCTGGTACCTGAGGAGCTGCAGTGGCTGCTTAAGCCAGGACTTAGGTCTAAGTTTAAGCCAAGCTGCTGCTGAAGGCACAGATATCCCGGTCAGAAAGTCCTGGAAAGGCTCTAGCTCAGCTAGGGACACACAGGAAATGAAATACTGGGATTTCTGTCTCTTTAGCCAAGACATTAGAACACAGAAATTCAAACCCTCCATTCATGGTGTGTCGGGCACTGGACTCCCAGCAGAGCACGGTCCCAGAGTGGCAGTGCTGGTATCTGGAATGCCAGGTTCCCTCAGCACAGGGCAAAGAGGTGATAACAGCAAATGTTTGTTCTGCCTCTGGGCAGATAACAACTTCTGGGGCTTCACTTCAAAGTCAAACTTCTTTAACAGCATGAGGGGAGGGGCTGTGAAACTGAATCAAACCCAATTTCCATTGCAAATAGCTCTGCATTTCCTCCCCCAGTGTTTATTTGCCAGGGCACCCATTGCATCACTTTCCTGAGCAGAACCATCTTCCTGGCTGTGATAAATTTAAAATGCACCCACACATTACACCTCATTCATTATGGATGTGGCCGATGGGTGCCCACGGGGCTCCGTGTGCTCACAGCCAGGTCGGGTGGCTGGCACTGGATCAGCCTCCTGCCAGCCCCAGCCCCAGGACCGCCCCTTGCACAGCCAGCTCCTCACTGGGGTATCTCTGTCACCCAGCCCTGGCAAAGACCCTGCTCCAGCATCCTTTCCCAAAAGTTAAAATGGATCTGTCCTTGGCCCCTCACCCAGCAAACGACCCCGAACACTGGGGGCCATTTATAGGTAATTATTTATAAAGATAATGTACAGTAAATACAGATTTGGCTGTGGGGCAGCTCCCACCTCCTCCCAGCGTGGGATGCACCTGGAGCCACAGGGAGCCAGCCCACCCCAGGCAGCCACAGCTGTGACACCAGGACAGCAGGACACCCTCCTGGATCTGCCATCCAAGATGCACAACCCTGGGGCAAACAACACCACGGACCTGCTGCTTCACTCCTGGGTGCTGCACCCCACATTTCCACCTGCGGGCACCAACCCCCTCTGCCTTTTTCTGGGACACAAGGAGGGGAAAGGGACATTTTGGGATCAGAAGAAATCCATTTCTAAACGGAGTGAGTGTAGGAGGGTGAGATCAGTGCAGAACATGGCAAACACTTAATAAGAAAGAATATTTTCAATGTGCTACAATCTAAAAATGGAAGATTTTTCCATATGAGACCACACAGGAAATTTGAATTGTCTCAATATCTCAGCTTTTGTGACAAATGGCCTGGCCTTAAGGAGCTGTGACTAAGCACACTGAGAAAATGAGAAACTGCAAAAGCTTTTCCTTCTTCCAGGAAAACAAACAAATAAGGAAAGCAATAGAAACAGATAAGAACTTCCAACTGCTGTAGCAGCTTATCACAGCGAGACAATCTAAACTGCTGATGCAAACACACCAGAGTGCATTAATAACAGGGGCTGAGCAGGGCTGAGTGCACAGAGATGCTCCCAGTCCCAACCTGAGCAGAGCACTGCAGCCCAGACAGGACCCCACGGCCACGGGCCAGGCCCCAGCAGCCACATGTGGCCCCAAAATATTGATGAGCAAAGATGTAATGAAGGGGGGAACTGACCCTGAAGTGAGAAAGCCCCGGTGCCCACGCAGAGCTCACCACCGGTACAGCCACCCGCACATCCCACAGGGGCCACGGCTGCCAGGGGACCCGTGGCCACCGAGAGGAAAGAGCCTCATCCCTCAGTGTGACAACCCCTCCCTCACCCCGCTGTGACAACCCCCGAGGCTTTGTTCCAAAGGTCGCTGGAAAGGCGACACCGGCAGAGGAACAGGTACAGGCTGAACTGCACCGAGAGGCGCTGCCGGGCACACGGGCACGGGTGGGGTCACCTGGCACAGGGGAGCAGCTCCTGCCCCAGCCACAGCCCTGCATCTGTCAAGTGCATTCCCAAAAAAGGCCAACAGCCCTCCTAGGGAAGACCATCTGCTCAGGGGAGTGCTCGGCAGGTGCCCGGCAGCCCCCCACCCCTGTGCCAAGCACCCAGCCCCTGTGCCAATTCCTTCAGGAAGAATTTCTTCACAGGAAGGGTGGGCAGGCACTGAAGGGGCTGCCCAAGAGGTTTGGAGTGCCCATCCTTGGAGGTGCCCAAGGAAGGCCTGGCTGTGGCACTGAGTGCTCTGGGCTGGGGACAAGGTGGGGATCAGGCACATCTTGGACTTGATGATGCTGGGGGTTTCTTTCCCCATCAGTGACTCTGGGATTCTGGTTCTACAATCCCTCCGTGCACCAGGTGTGGTGTCAGTCACCCTGGGGGCAGAGCCCAGGGCAGTGGTGGTACCTGCAGAGGTCACTGCCCTGCATCTGGAAACGCCCTGCTCCCCTAAAAGCCAGCTGGCACCCAGCAGCACTTCGCTTCTGGCCCAGAGCAATGACCTACATTATCCTAAAATGGTACAGCCTTTGTCATCAGTCACATGAGATCCTCCTCCTCCCCGGGCTCATTTGGTAAGACACTGGCTGTCATCCCTGTTCACCTTGTTTACCAACCTGACTCAATGTGCAGAGCCTACAAACAAGTTTAGTTAATGACAAAAGAGCATCACCAGTGAATACACATCCTGCTGGGGTGTATTTCAGACCCTAAAATGCCATTCTGAGGTTAATTTTGCTGTAACAAAGTAATAAATACTTCTGACTTGCTACACTGAACATCACAACTATGTGCAAATGCCAAGGCCAGGTTGGACAGGGCTTGGAGCCACCTGGTGTAGTGGAAGGTGTCCCTGCCCACGGCAGAGGGTGGGATGAGATGAGCTTTGAGGTCCAGCAGAAGCTATTCTGGGCTCCTGTGACAAGGAAGCAATGCTGTACTAACAGATCAGGCTCCAGACTTTCAGCTCTGTTGTGCTGAATCATCTTTACAGGAGAAAAACCCACTTTTTTTCCCACCTAAGAAGGAACAGCTCTTAGCTGGTGCTATTCAGGGCGCTGCTGCTGCGCTCCCGCCCCGCACCCCGTGCTGTCTGAGCTCCCCAAACGCACCGCTGACGAAACTCCATTTCTGCGCGATGGCAGTGCCGGAGAACCGGCCGAGGCTGCCACCTCCAGGCTGTCCCGAGAGCTGGGACACAGCCCGAGCATGAGAGCCGGGTGAGAAGGGGATGTCCAGCACACCCCGGCACCGACAGCAGGACCTGATGCTCTGACGGTGCCCAGATCCACCCCGGGAAGAAGGAGACAGGCTGGGCACATCACAGTCTCTTTCAGCCATGGCAAAAGCGGCTGTTTTCTCTTCCTCTTAAGTTTATCTTCAGAATACCCAGTATTTTTAACATCTAATGACAAATTCTGACACCAAGAGAATGCACAGCTGCCTGTATATTGGGAAAAAACAGCCTTTTCCTTCAGGTGTGTCCTGTTCTCCTGCCCTCTTGGACAGAGGCACATCCCTGCAGCAGGAACGTGCATGAAATGAAAGAAATTCCTCAGGTTACCCCTTCCTGTGCTACTCCCCTGCCATGATTTACATGGAGCACGCAGATTTCTGGAGCAGCTCTTGATCCCATGCCTGGCAGGTTCCAAACATCAAGGGAAGCTTCAGCTGCCTCTGAACACTCTGAAGAAAATTATTGTGGGTCCATTCTCCTTCTCTCGCTCTTAGTTTGATTTTCACATTCTAAAAAAATAACCTCGGGGCACAGCAGAAAAAAAAAAAATCCTGTGTCAGCAGAAATAGTGCAGCTTTCTGGAGAAAAGCACAGCTCCAGAGAGTGGGAGGCAGCCCCAGGTTATCTCATCCCTCAGCCAACACAGGCAGAGCTCCATCACCCCAACCCCTCCCTGCCACGGGCTGGCACCGAAGCGCTGCCGAAGCACAGGCTGGACGGGGAGAGGCACCACGGGTCATTCCAGCATTGTTCAACACCCAGATTTTAATGGACTGGGGCTTTTCTGAGACCTCCTGGGAATTCCTGCAGAGGGGAGGACAGCTGGACCACGGACAGGCACATAACTGGGAGAACACAGTGAGTGCCTTTGGAGCAGGCTTTTTGAACCAAATGAACTTTGTGAGCAGCGAGGGAGATCCAAGGCAGTGATCCTGCCATTCCTGTTGGAAAAGCAGTGCCAGCCTGGCTTTCCTGTTTATGTGTGTGTGCCATGCATGATGCTAACAAGCTGATGTGGTAACAGCTCTCACTCCTGGGTGCCACAGACTGAATCCACATGTACCTCTGGTCCAGCTGCTCTGTGTGAGTCACAGCAGAAGTGTTTTACTTCTGCAGGAAAAAGGAGTGAAAGTGCCTGGAGGCATCAGCCAGAGGTCCATTATCACCCATCCACGGTGAGCCAGCAACAGCCACTCCAACAGAAAAGCTGACACTATTCCAACAGATACCCAGTGCTGGAAAGAGGCAGCACATCCCTGCCAAACCTCCACAGAGCACCTTTTCCAGGCTGCTGACTACTCACCTTGTGTGGCCAGAGGCTGCAGAAGTGCTAAAGCACCCTTAAAGTCAGAGAAACTTGAGTCAGAGAGACTTGTAAACCAAAGCACCAGCTCAGTACACAGAGAGCACCTGGCTGGGAGAGGTGGTTCCATAGACTAAAGCTTTCCACTGACTAAAGGAGAGGAACACGGAAACTGCACAGGAACTGTCCCAAAGCCAGGGCAGGAGCACAGCCCTTCCCCAGACACAGTCACCACAGCCCCAGGAGCTTCCTGCCAGCACTCACCGATCCACAGCCTCCACATCAAAGCAGAACCTCTTCTCAATGGAGTCTGTTTTCCGCCGGGTGCAGGATTTCAGGGTGACAGCTTCATCTTCCCCCTGAGGAGACAAAATCTCAGCTGAGGCCGAGAACAACCAACAGCCACAGGCCTGTCCCCAGCACCCACTGCTGGCAGTGAGAGGTTTCAGACCTGGGGGGATCTGGCAACATCACCCTGCTAAAAATATCTGTTTATACTTCCGACATGAGGACTTGTCTTTTCACCCAAAGCCTTTCAGGAGGAGCCTTCCCTTCAGGATGCCCACGATTCAATCTGTGCATTAAGCACCACACAACCCATTTTTCAGCTGGGCAGGGAGTGCTGGACCACAACTTTTGGGCAAAGTCAGCTTTGTTTTCCATTGCTGAGCAACACTCCATAGACCTGCTGGCAGTTTGCACTCCACGCTGCGTTTCTGGCAGCATTGTGCACACAAGGACTCTTAACAGGAGCAAACATGTCTTAAAATGTTTATTATATAACAAGGCAATGACAAAACCATTCTCCCATCCAGAGAATGCCTCTCTGCATCCAAGCTGAGCTGCATTTCCACAGGGCTGAGCAGCGATCCAGCAGGATCTGGGAGCACGGCTGTCCTCTGCTGGAGGAAATCCTGCCTCAGCTCCTGCCAGCACAGACACTTCCCCTGCAACTGTGAAATTCCACTGATGACTTAAGAGAAAATGAATTCTGAAGGAGTTCCTGGAGACAGACACTTTTCTGGGCTCTCTGTGCTGTTCCTGATGACACCCTGGCTGACCACCCTGTTCCCTGACATCACCGTTTTTCCAGGAAACGTATTTAGAATCACTTAGATTGGAAAAGACCTCTAAGATCGTGGAGTCCAAAAATTCCCCAGAACAGCCAAGCCCACCACTAATCCATTTCCTCACGTGCCACAACCACACGTCCATTAAACCCCTCCAGGGAGGGTGAACCTCTGGTTCTCATCCACAAACTCCTCCCCACTGCCACCAAAACACTCCCGACACACAGTCCTGGCCATCCCTCCGTGTCCCCAAGGTGGCAGCAACTTTCCAGCTCCACGGTGGCTTCCAGCCCCTGCTGCTTGTTGCCCATATTGCAGGCACAGCTGCAGATGCTCTTCTGCTGGGTCCCTGAGCCTGCCACGTTTCGGGGGAGAAGCCCCAGTTCCTTCCTGACTGTTCTCGTGTGCTTCCAGGGTTCCTAACTCACCAATAACTCTCGTGTCCCGGACAAGGGGCCCAGCACAGACCCGGCAAGACAGACCTGAGAGCTCCCTGCAGGGCTTCTCCCCAGGGTTTGGCAGTGGCCACCTGCTGCTGGCACAAGGCTGCTCCCACTCTGCCCAGCTCCCTGTCTGGAATTCAGGGAATGCCCCTGCTCCAAACCCACCAACACCCAGCTCTGGCATAGCCCAAGGGCACGAGGGGCTGATACCACCACGAGTGATGGGTCTCCTCGTGCAGCACCCTGGCACCTGCTCCAGCCAGACCCCAAAATTCCCGGCAGTGCAGCCCCAACCAAGCCCCTGGGCTACTCCCTGCTCAGATGTGACAGACCCTGGAGCCCGACCAGAGCTGTCCCAGCACCGGCAGCGTTTCATGCCAGGGTGGTGCAAGCACAGCCCTGGAGAGGGGCTCAGGATGCTCCTGGGTGCTGGGAGAGTCCTGGAATGGGAAGGGACCAGATGAAACCCAGCACAGATGATTACAGGGCTGGGATATGTTAATGCTCAGCTATAATGAAGATGCTCCAAGGCAAGAGGAAATTAATTTTAGAAGCTTCCCTGCCCACAGCCGGCTCCCTGTGCCAGCAGGAAGCCATGTGGGAGCCAGTCCAGCTGCCCCAGGCACTCCCCAGCAAGGGAAGTGTGTCTGCAAACCATCCCAGCTGGGAGCACTGGAGGGGTCTCTGGTTCCTGCTGTACAGAGGAGCAAAGCCAGCCCTGGACACAGCCCTTGGAGTGCTGGGGACACAGCCTGTGCTGGCTCCCCACACCCCACACCCACTGCTCCTCACATGCCCCTGGGGCCAAGGGGAGCTCCAGGCTCTCCTGTGGCTCTGTTCAAAACAAAACAGCTTCACTGGCCAAGTCACAGGATCATCAGAGACCCACGGAATGGTTTGAGTGGAAAGGGCACTCAGAGCTCATCTTACTCCACTCTCTGCCATGGGCAAGGACACTTCCACTGTCCCAGGTTGCTCCAAGCTCCATCCAACCCAGCGTTGGACAAGTCACAGGCATTGGGGAAGGAGCAAAATAATGAACAGGTTCTCTTGTCCATGCCTTGGAGTGGGAATGAGGGACTGGGGAGCTGGCACCCATGGAGCTGGAGTGTGGTGGGTGCATGTGGCTGGCAAAGATCTGTGGCCTCTGGGGGTTTCCTGTCTTCTCCTTCTCAAACCAGGTGCCAAGTTCATTCCCTGTGCGGCAGCCACTCAGCCTGGAATGAATGTGACCCACTTGAGTGCATTTGTGTCACCTTGCCAGAAAGGTGACACAGTTTGAGCCCCGGGAGAGCCTGCAGCCAGCAGTGCCACGTGCTGCAGGGCACAGAGCTGCTGCTGCCAGCACTCACCCCTTTTCCTCCAGACTTCTGGTCAAAGGGCACCATGGTGATGCGCTTGGATTCCCTCTGGTAGGTGCAGTAGTGCTTCACCCAGGAGGTGCCAAAGTGACCTGCAGAGCAAACACAGGGCTCAGGCCCAGAGCAACCCCAGTGCCCTCCCATGAGAGCCCACTGTGTGCAACCATCACTGCTCGTACCAGGCTCCTGCACCACTTCCATGAGGCACTGGCAGTGATTCTCCTGGCTGCCACACTCCCACCCAACACCCCACTCACTGAGCCCATCCCTGTCTCCCAGGAATTCTGCACCTGCTGTCCCCCTGTCCTGACAAACCCCTTCCCCAGGCTGCCCCTGACACCTACGCTTCTCCTGCACGTAGAGATAGCCCTCCATGGTGTAAGGGCTGATGTTCTTGTGCTCGTGGGGATTCTCCTTCATCTTCTTCATCAAAGCCTCAACCTCTGACCTTGTTCCTTCAAAGCGGTTTCTGGTCTGCAAATTAAAACAGGAATGTCATCTCCAGTGCAGGGACCATGTGGGGTGGGGCTGGGTGGGAAATGGGACTGGGGAGCCCAGGGGCAGCCACAGGGCAGGTTTGCTTCCTGGACCTGGATTTATGGTAAAGGAAAAACATTACAACGACTGGCAATGCCTTCCAGTGCTTTATGGGGGCTTACAAAAAGAGGGAGGGTGATTTTTCACATGGGTAGATAGTGATAGGACAAGGAGAATGGATTTAAACTAGAAGAGGAGAGATTTAGATTGGATATTAGGAAGAAATTTTTCCCTGGGAGGGTGGGGATGCCCTGGCAGTGCCCAAGGCCAGGCTGGACACTGAGGCTGGGAGCAGCCTGGGACAGTGGGAGTGTCCCTGCCATGGCAGGGGTAGAATGAGATGCTCTTTAAGGTCCCTTCCAAGCCAAACCATCTTCTCAACAACCAGAAGGTGAGTTGGCTGTGCTCTGCTCTGCCAGGGGTGGCACTGGGCACGGGGACACCCTGGGCATGGGGACACCCTGGGCACACTCACGTTCTGGATGCTGATTGTCAGCTCTGTCTTGAAATCGCTGAAGTCCTTGGCGAGCTCGTAGCCGTGGTGGTAGAACGTGAACAGCCCCTGCAGGAAGGCCAGCAGCTGCATTGGGAAAAAGCAAATGGAGATGGTCAGGAGAGACCCAGAGCTGCTCCCAGAGCTGCCACTGCCAAGGGGAAGGGGCTCTGCAGCCCCCAGGGGTGGAGGGGCTCCCTGGTGGGCCCTGGGAAGGTGCCCTGATCCTCATTTCACTGCCAAGCCTCCTCTGAATGGATCTCAAAGTCGAAGCTGTTTCCTTCCCCTGCAGCCAAGGCAAGCCTCAGGACCCCCCACACCTCACTCCCCAGGCCTGGGGTCACCAGGAGCAGAGCCAGGAGGTGTCAGGCACAGCAGGCAGCACTCTGTGCCTCCCCCAGCTCCAAGGTATTCTTGGCTCAGCAGGAATCACCTTTAAAAAGAGCTGGGTTCATCCCAGAACACCTGAGCAAAGGCACATCTTAAAAGCCTTTTTCCTTATTTCTGTCACTCCTGCACTCTCTTTCCTTTGTGAACGTTGGTCAAAATTTGGGGGATTTTCCCCAATCAAGAGCAGTTTTCTTTTAATTGCACAGGCCCCTCAGCCCACCCTCCCTGATGACTGTCCCCACAATAAAAAATCACACATTGAGACGTTTCCAGCACACACAGGGTCGCTGAGCCAATGGCTCTGTGCCCCGAGGCTCCCACTGAGCTTCCCCCTCTCAAACCCCCTCTGTGAGAGGGGCTGTGGGGTGAGGCTGGACCCCCCAGCCCCTCCACTGCCAGGGCTCCCCACGACCCCCTGTTTCACCACCCCACCCCCAGTTTTGTGCAGGCTGAGGCGGATTGAGAGCTCACTCACAGGTTCCACAAACTCAAACATCTTCCTCTCCTGGACCTCCTGCACCTTGAAGACGTATTCCAGGGAGACCTCGTAGAAGTGCTGCCGAACCAGGTCCACCTGGCTGTCTGCCTGCAGAGGGGTTGGAGGGGAAACAGAGCTCAGGACTGACCAGAGCACACCTGGATCTGATGGGAACAGCCCCACCAGAGCAAACCCAGCTCCAGCCCCCAGCCCCAGCTGCACAGCAATAAACATAAACCTGATCCACAGGAGCACACTCTTTCTTCTGTGGGGAAAAAATTGGTTTGGTGGCTCATATTCTCACTTCCCCAACAGCTGGGTGGAGAACAGGCAGTAGAGGCAAGAAAAATGGAAATCACTACGAACCTGACTAGAAAAGGCAACTGTCCCCTCTCTGGAAAGCACTCCCTGTCACCAGGGATGTCCCATCCACACTTCACAGCTCCACACTGAATCCTCTTTCAAAGGCACCCCCTCCCTCGGTGGGGTCTGAGCCACACAGACCACGGACACTTCCCAGTGGCAGCGGCAACAGGAACTGGCACCTGGACTGGGAGCTGCTTCCAGCGGGCTCCAGGCTCCTCCTGCCCCCGCCCCAGCACCAGCCCGAGCCAGAGTCCGGGTGGGAGATGCCACCAGCTGCCACCAGATGCCACCAGATGGCACCAGCAGCCAGCGCTGCTCCAGCGCACCTGCAGAGCATCAGCATCCCGCGCTCATCCCGAACAGAACCCCGCACACATCCCACCTGTATCCCACCTGCATCCCACCTGTATCTCACACTGCATCCCACCCTGC
>VXAC01007939.1:518906-540082 GCA_013399225.1 Rhipidura dahli | reverse complement strand
CACAGGAGCACACTCTTTCTTCTGTGGGGAAAAAATTGGTTTGGTGGCTCATATTCTCACTTCCCCAACAGCTGGGTGGAGAACAGGCAGTAGAGGCAAGAAAAATGGAAATCACTACGAACCTGACTAGAAAAGGCAACTGTCCCCTCTCTGGAAAGCACTCCCTGTCACCAGGGATGTCCCATCCACACTTCACAGCTCCACACTGAATCCTCTTTCAAAGGCACCCCCTCCCTCGGTGGGGTCTGAGCCACACAGACCACGGACACTTCCCAGTGGCAGCGGCAACAGGAACTGGCACCTGGACTGGGAGCTGCTTCCAGCGGGCTCCAGGCTCCTCCTGCCCCCGCCCCAGCACCAGCCCGAGCCAGAGTCCGGGTGGGAGATGCCACCAGCTGCCACCAGATGCCACCAGATGGCACCAGCAGCCAGCGCTGCTCCAGCGCACCTGCAGAGCATCAGCATCCCGCGCTCATCCCGAACAGAACCCCGCACACATCCCACCTGTATCCCACCTGCATCCCACCTGTANTGCATCCCACCTGCATCCCACCCTGCATCCCACACTGCATCCACCCTGCATCCCAGCTGTATCCCCCCCTGTATCCCATCTCCAGGCAGCCCCCCAGTGCCATGCTCTGTCTGGGGCACAGGATCACCCCTCTAAGAGCCCCGAGTGCATCCTTCCCTCTGCACTCAGAATTCCTTCCCCTCCCATGCCCCACATCAGCACCTCAAACACCAACTCAGCCAAGGGCTCAGAGGGTCCTTTAAAAGCCACCATGCCCTGGGATGCTTCCCCACAGGAAGTTATTTACAAACCCCAAGGACAAGGCTGGCTTGCAGGCCAGACTCTGAGCACTCCTCAGCCCTGATGTGCTGGAAGAGGATTAACTGTGCCACAGGTATTTCTGCTCTCAAAAGTCCCCAGCTCTGATGGGTACAGTCCCACCACCTGGGTGCAGGAGCCCCATGCCCACCAGTGCCCCCAGTAAGGGATCAGCAGCACACCAGCACCACCCCAAAGGCAAGGACACATCCTGCAGGACCAACCCAGCTCTGAGCCAGCACAGGGAATTCCAGACTTGTAGGAATTGACTGAAAATGCAACATCCTCATCCAGTGGAGCACTTGTCACCACACCTAACCATGCCTGAGTCACTGATGGCTCTTAAAGAGTTCAAGGCACCAAGCCTGATCCCTCCTCCTCTGGAGCACAGAGCAGAGCAGCCACTTGCAGAGAAGGAGACCAGACATCCATGATTTGTGCTGCCACACACGGGAAGCCTGCAGCAGAACCAGTTCCTTTCTGTTACACTCTTTAATTATAAACCCTCTCTCCTTTTTGATTGCTATCCATTTTGGGATCTCTCTGATTTACTCACCAAAACAGCTCCGTCTCCTTTCATTACAGGGAAAGGGGAAAACCCGGCACCCACAGCCAGAATGAGGGAAAAAATGAGTTTACAGCCAGGAGAACCATTGTTACAGGCTGTGCGAGGCATTCAAAAAGCTCTCCACAGTCACAGCCAGACATGGAAACTCAGAAGTTGCTCTCACCTCCTGAAGCTGGGATTCTTTCTTCTTGGAAGACAAGTTCAAGTGCTTTTCTAGGACACCACAGTATTTCTCAGTCTCCTTGTCGTATTTCTTTTTAGCATCCTACAAAACAGAGCAGGAGGTGTGACACCAAACACAGCAGCCCTGGAGCAGCTGTGACAGCACCCCTCTGGCACATCCCCTTGCAGGATGGCAGTCCCAGGGAGAGCTAACACGAGACAGGACCTGGGGCAGCAGCTGGGACCAGGTGAGGCTGCTTTTATCTGCCAGCATCAGGCAGCTGCAGGAAAACAGCTTAGCTGCCAAAACCCAAGGCATGAGGGAACCCCTCCTCTGTTCCTGGGGCCCAGTGCTTGGTAAAACACCCAGATCCCGGTCCAAAAACAACAGAGCAAGGAAAGTGCTTTGTAACCAGAACACCATCACAACTCCACATCCCACCCCTGGAACTCCTTGCCAGATCTTCTCCTCCGTATCCCGTGGGACAATGGCACAGTCACAGTTTGTGGCAGGAGCATTCAGGATGTCAACCTCACTTCCCTTTGCCCCTCTCATCCCAGCCTGGCCACCCCAGCAGGCCAGGACCAAATCCATGCTGGCACCTGCTCACAGCCAGGTCTGTTCTGGAGGGTTTCTCTCTGGGTTTTGTTTTCAGCTGCTCGAGGCCGGGCTGGGCACTGCTGCCATGTGAACGCAGCCCCAGCGCTGGCATGAGCTGCTTGCAGGCAGCAGCAGGTTGTTATAACAACAGGGGACCCACAGACAGTGGTTTTCATTTCAGAACAAAAGCAGGAAAGAAAAAGGGGGGGCCAGGGTGTCTCACAGCCTCCCTCAGCCACACCGGCGCTTCCCTGTCCTGCCAGAAGTGTCCGAGTTCCCATGCAGCCCCCAGCGAGACTCCGGGGTAGGAAGCACAGGCTGGGGGACTCAGGAAAATGTGAACCCCTCCAAGAAAATCCTAATTTTTCCTTGGAGTAAGGAAAAAAGTTCATTTCAGCTGGCATGCAGTTTTTTGCCCTTGGCATTGATTACTCGGCTGTGTGTGAACTCAGAACGCTGAGGCCCTTCCCAGGAGCTGGAGCATCCCCACGTCCATCCCACAGCACCACAATGTCTCCTCCCATGCCCGAGCCCATCCTGCAGTGTGCCAGCCCTGGCAGCTCTGGGGGGACAGCGGCTGGGTTACCTTGGCAGCCCCGATCTGCTCCTTGCGGAACTTCTCCAGCGGCGTGATCAGCACCTCGCTGGCGTTCTCGATCTGGGGGAACGACAGGCACAGCTCACCTGTGCTGCCCCACAGCCCTTCCATGGAAACCTCCCACAGCCCCCAGACACCCACAGGCCTTGCCCCTTGTCTCTGCAAACCTCTGACCCACCAGCACCAGCACCAGCACCAGCCACTCTCCAGCAGCAAGACTCCATTCCTGATGCTTCTCAGGTGTTTCCCCGCTAAGCCCACGCTCTCCTCCCTCTGCCCTGCCCTGCAGCTCCACCCCAGGCCAGGGGAGGAGCCCAGGGTGCTCCCAGGATGGATGGGGCCGTACCATGCGCATCCGCTCGTCCTCCAGGTTCCGCAGCACCGTAGCAAACTCCTGCAGAGACTTGGCTGCAAGGGACGCAGTCAGCATTTAACATTCCATTTTCAAAGAAAGAAACTGAACAGAGGGGTTCTGTCTGTCTGTCTGTGTTTTGGGAGGGGGGGGAGGTTTGGGTTTTTTTATTATCTTTGCTCTCTCCCTTGAAAGGCTCCCCCTGCCTACAGAAGCAGCTGGCAGCAGAGCATCCCCAGGACCAGGCTTCCTCCTCCAGAGAGCAACATCCTCAGCTCAAACCAGCCCCACAGCGCAGCACTGGCCTCCAGCCATGCCCAGCACACGAGGGGCAGCTCCCCAGCATGGGCATGGCACCAGGGAGAGCTGGGTGAGGAGCTATTTCTGCTGAGAGACTGGGCACAAATAAACAAAATTAAATCAGGGCTAAAGCTCCTTTGCTCTCTGGGCCCCAGACAATGGGCACAATAAGCTCTAAAAGTTCAGCTGGGCAGGAGCAGGAGGAGAGAGGGAAGAGGCTGAAGCTGCTGCCCTGTGCCAGGAGAAGCTCCGTGGCAGAGCCAGGCTCAGTTCAGGGGATGTTGCCAGGCTCGGCACTGCTGGTTCCCTCTAGCCCAGGATCCTGTGCTCTGGCAGCAGGGCTGCTGCTCCTCTGCTCCAGAGCACAGCCCCTCACCATGCACCCAGCCACAGCCACCTGCAGAGTCTCCTCTCCAGTGCAAAACCCCCAGATAACCCAGGTGGTTGCAGACATGGGCAATCCTCTCCCTTTCCTATCTGATCCCTGGGGAAGGCTTTGCTGATGTCAAACCAGAGGAATGTGCCATTTCCAGAGAGCACCCAGACACATTCCTGGGCCCCTTGGTGTCCCCTGCTGTGCCCTGCTCAGGGCTCTGGGCTGGGGCTCCAGGAGCACCGGGACTCACCTATGCAGATCTCATCATCCGTCTCAGCGTCGCCAATGCAGCGGAATTTAAACTCATTGAGGGAATCGGCGAACTTGCGCTTGGCAGCCGACAGGTCTGGGAGGGCAGGAGCAGGGAAAACAGGGCTGTTACCCACGGGAAACACCCCAACAGCAGCATGCAGGCAGACACACGATCCCAGCTGGGAAATACCCACAGAGGGACCCATGCGAGGCACCCCTGGCACCAGGGAAGCCCCAGAGCGCTGCCCTTCTGCACCCACCCCAGGGACAGGGCTCTGCGGGGTCCCATCAGCACCCCCCAAGATACCCTACAGGAGATGAAACCTCAAAATGCCCAAAGAGCCACACAGAACTCAGACCTGGAGCCACGGGGCAGCAGCAAACGGTGGCACACAGTGACACTGTCCCCCAGGAGCTGGCACCTCTGCCATGCTCCTGTCCCGCTGGGGGAAGGCAGTAGCACAGAGGTTTATTGCTTCCCGAGCTGCAGATTCTCTCAGAGATCTGCATCCTATTAAGTTCTTACTCTCAGTGACCTGAGGGGATCCAGGACTGGCTTTTCAAGGCAGGCCTGTTAGCCTGGCACACGCAGAGGGTCCCGGGCACCGCGGGGCCAGCGGCTCTGGAAGCAGCACGTGGCTGCCAGCACTGCCAGAGTGAGGAACACACAGAGTGCACTCCCCCGAGCACTTCCTCACTCCAAGCCCAAAATTCCAGGGTTTTTCTCCCTTTCCAAGCACCGGTGGAAAATGTGTGTGCACACAAAGGCCATTTCCTCCTCTCAGACACCAACAGCCAAGAGATAACCACACCAGAGTCCAAGTGTTTTGCTTTCCCCATGGGATAAGGGAGTTGGCAACTTTCTCCAAGCATTAAAGCCCTTTTCCCAGCACCGCTGCTGACAGCCCTGGGGTTAATCCTGCCCAGCTCAGTCCTGGCTGCCTTTGCACAACTGCTTCCTAAGGCAGCAGGAAATCACCCAGCCAAGGCAGGGAGGGAGAGGGAAATCCCCGGGAGCCTTCCCAGTGGAAAAGTACAGAGGGGGCTTCTTCAAGGAGAAGGTTCACACGTAACAGCATTTGCACTTTGCTCCCTGGAGGATGGGACAAGCATGGCTTTTACACCCTCCCCATGCCTGGAGCTGCCAGGAGCCTCCACTGGCACCTACAGAAGCAAGACATGTTTTTTGGGGGAAAACTTGCCAGGTGCTCCTGGGCAGGGTTGAGCAGAGGGACTCGGGAGGGTTGGAGGATTGGTTCCAGCTCAGCACTGGGCGAGTGAAGGGCTGCTCGAGGAGCCATTTCCTCTCCCCCAGCCCCTGCTGGCCCCCTGAGCCCTTGGCCACATTCCACGTGCCATGTCCCCACCTGAAGCACCCCTCGTGCCCACCCCTGGCTGGGCAGGACCCCAGAGATGGGGGCTGCTGCAGCACAGGGATGAACACCCAGGGGAAGCCGAGATCCTCAACCCAGGCAGGATCACCCTCTCCAGTCAGGAGCCAGTCTGGGACCAGAGCAAAGCCAAGAAGCCTTTGGAGCCAGCAGCACGGACAGCAGTGGCCACGGTGCTTATAAATAGGCAAGGGAGAGGGAGATAATTCCTGGAGTGACAGCGATAAAGGATAAAATTAGCAGCAGGATCAGCCAGAAAAGGAGAGAGGGACACCCATGCCCACCCCATGGGGCCTCATCACCCTCCCTGGGCCACTGTCAGACCCACCCATACCCCAGCATCCCCCTTTCCCTAAAAGCTGGAACCTCTCAGCTACGTTTTGGGACAATATCCCTGCAGTGGAAGCAGGAAGGCAGGGGGAGAGCAGAGCAGCCCCTCCACGGACCAGCTCAGCTTCTGAGGGTTCTTCTTCCCTGGGGCCATGAACAAGCAAACACAAAATGCTACAAAGGCTCAACAGAATCTGCTGCTTCCTCTCACACACGAACAAAACCACCCAGACACTGCACATGAGTCACAGTGGGGCTGCACCAAGGGCCTGCAAGTTTTCCTTCCAAGTTCTCTGCTGGCTTGATCAGTCAACCACAGCACCAGGGAAAACCACTACAAAAAAAAAAGCCTGAGAAACCCTTTTGCCTGAGCAACACAACCAGCTCAGGCTGCAGTTCTTCTCGTCCTCATCATCACCTGCCACGTCTCCCTATTCCCACCTGGGCTGGTGGGGATGGGACAATCCCTTCAGGAAAGTCCCTTTGACAGAAAAACTGGCATGCACAAGTCCACCTGCACAGCTACAGCAACCAAGGATCTCAATAAAACACCCTTTTAGAAGTGATGCATCCTCCCCATCCACTGCAGGAACAGCAGGAATGGGGACGGCTCCCAGCAGGACAGAGGGCAGGAGCCTTTCTTGGAAGCAGCCTCAGATAACCCTTCTGCCCATCCCTCCTCTTCACACCCTGCCCAGGGATCACCCCACTTTCCTCCTCCCTCTGCAGCCAGGGAGCTGGGCAATTGCTGGCTGAATTCCAGCCCAGCCACACACCTCCAGCTCCAAGGCTTCCCCCAAACCTGGCTGAAGAGATGCTTCTCCAGCCCCCAGGAATCCTGCAAGGGATCAGCAGCAAGGGAGCACCTCCCTGTGTCCCTCCTCCTCCTCAGCTATGGAAAGTTCAGTCTTTCTGGGAAGTGGTTGCTTTTTACATAAAAAGCCTCTTCCAGAGGAATTTGGAACTACTGGAAAAGGCCATTTACAGAAGGAAGGGTCATGATTTCCCAAGGCTCCTCCACGAGTGCAGCCCCCCGGGCACTACAGGGGTGACCCCATTCCAGCCAGGCCCGCAGTCAGCACCCCAAAACAACGGGCAGGACACTGAGGGGAACCACAACACAGCAAAATGAGATGTCAGGAAGACAAATGTCCCCCCCTGCCTGGTCCTGCTGCCTGGTCCCGTGTTGGAAAGGTCAGGTCAGCCAGGGAAGAGGGAAACTGCTGGCTCAGAGGTGGGGGCTCTCCCCAGAGCTGACTCTGCAGCCAGTTTGCTACATGAGCTGGAAAAAGCAAAAAGCTCTGGCTCAGCTGAACCCAGGGCAGGGGCAGAAGCGGCAGGATGGGTGGTTCAGGTTAAAGACAAACCTGCTGCTGAGCCTGGCCATGAAGGGTTAATGCTGCTACAAAGGGGGAGCAGAGGATGCTGCTGCAAGGCAAGCTCCGGGCTCTGCCAGGGGCTGTGCTCACACGGAGCGGGATTTCTACACTTCCTGCAAAGAAAACTGCTTAACAGCCTGCATTTAATGTTCAAGTGGACAACAGGAACTGAGACTCCTGCCCCTTCCTTCCCCCGCAGCAAAGAACAGCAGGAACAGCAGGCTCGGGCTGCCTGTCCCCTGCAAGCCCCCGGACAGGGACAGGAGGGCAGTGCCAGTCCTGGCCAGCAGCCCCTCTGCCCCGGGCAGGGCTGCCCTGGGACACGGCCCCGAGAGGGCATAGCCGGGGATCACCCTGCACACCCCTGGCTTGGCTGCAGCGAGCAGGACACAGCACCTCCCAGCCCCAGGGCCAGCCGGGATGGGTAATCCAGGGAACAGCCGCTCTAATCAGCAGCCAAAACAGCGGATTACAGCCTGCCAAGGGTGCTTAGAAAGCAGCAGCAATATGGTGTCTGTCCCCAGGGCTGCAGCACAACACGGCTTGGTGGGGTCACACAACACCCCTGCAGCTCGGGGACACTCAGGGAAGGGGGTTTGGGACAGGTCAGAGCTGGGAATGGCCAGAGTGAGCACTGTGCATGGGACACTCACCCAGCCTGGCCCCGCAGTTGGTGCGGGAATCCTGCAGCAGCAAGAACCTCGTGCCTGAAAACAGCCAGGATGGAATTTTACCTGCCAGCCCCAGCCCTCGCACCACTGGGGTCAGCACCAAGCGTCAGAGCAGCATCATGAAACGCTTCATTTGCTCCAGAAGGTTTAAATCCCCTCTCTGAGCTTCCCAGCAAGGTCAGCAAAGCCCTGCTCCCGTGAGACACCGCGGTGCTCCGGGCCTGGCCCAGTCCCAGAGCCACTTCCATACAGAATTAGCACTGATTTGTTTATTAAACAACCTCTCCACCAGGTGGTTGGAGTTAATCAGTGATTGAGGATGGGACGGCAGCTGCTGGCAGGTTCCCCCTCTGAATCATCATGAGCAAATAGATAAAACCAGATGGGCAGAGCCCACCCCACCTCCAGCACAGCTTCTGCCGTCGTGTTCCACACAAAAACCATGGAGAGGCTGCCACAGCTTGGCACGACCTGGAGATAGAGGTTAGAGGGTGCCAGAGACAGCAAGGTGACCCCAAGGACCAGGGCCATGGGCAGAGTCCCTGCAGGCAGGACTCCCAAGGCAGGGAGAGCATCGCTGCTGTGGCCCCACAGCCCCCCAGACCCCTTTTTGGTGCCTTTCCCACACACACAGCCTCCAGCCAAGCCTTGTCTCGGCAGCACACCCAGGGAGGCCAAATCCCACCTCACCAAATCCCACAACTTCACTGTTACCATGGAAAGTTTACAAACACACACTCCCTGCAAACCACACTTCAAGCGATAAACCCAAAACTGCTCCGATGAGCTAAAGCACGAAAAACCCTGAAGATCTGCCTGAGATGCCCCAAGAGTGCAGGTCCAGGAGGTGCCCCAGCTCTGGCTCTGCAGCCAGGGGAGCGCTGGGCAGTGCTGGCAGTGAGGCATCCCCGTCTGCCTGGATTCACACACCAACGAGGCTCCGTACGGCAGCGTTTGCCACGGGCACAGAGAGCCCTTTGTGGGCTGAAAGGCACCATTGACCAGGCACACACAGCAGATCAGACTGCAGCAGCACACCGAAGACCTGAATTATTTCCCTGGTGTTTTGAGAGATAAAGGTTCTGCGCTTCGTGAAAAACAAATTTTATCCCTTGGAAGGGCTGCCTGGCTGCACAGCTAAAATTATCCCCCACTGCCCACCAGCCCAGCACCCCGGCCACGTCATCGTGCCACCCCCAAATCAATAATGCTTGGAGGTATCTCGGGAGCTCTGCCAGGCCAGGATGCTTTTGCAAAGCTTCCCAAGATTCCTGATGGAAGGCACTGCAAGGGAAGTGAAGCCAGAAGGACCATCAGAGCCCAAGCTGCCAGTCTGGTGTGTCCAGCGTGACATCCTGCAGCAGGGCCAGGGCTGCAGCAGCACCAAGGCAAGAGGCCACTTCCTTCGACTCCCACTGCTCCAGCCACTCTCTAGTTTTCCCCTGGTCTGAGGAAGTTGATGGTCAATTGGAACCCTTGCCCTTCTGCCCCACTTCTCAACCTTGCACCAGCCCTGGACTTCCTCAGGCTCTGGAGCCCTGAGCCCAGTGCTGACCCTGCTCTGCCACAGCAGCAAAGGTCTCGCAGCCCCTCTGCATCCTTCCTCTTCAGCTTTTCTTAGCACTTGCCCATCGAGCCACATTGCAACAAAGCCACTTTTATGACTCAGATCTTCATCTCACAGTGGCTGAGACACTGCAGAAGCCCAGATCATGTGAATAGCTCTGCCTTTACCCCCCTCAGTGTCACCAGGGTTGTGACATTGGCAGGAGAGAAACTGGTCCAGGCAGCAGGGATGGGTTAATGACACAGTTAATGAAGTACCCCTTGCCAAGGGTCCCACCTGAAGGGACTTCAGCACTGGGCATGTGAAACACGGGCATCAAACAGTGACCTCTCCATCCCACCAGTAAAGTAAGACTTGGGAGACTCCCACCTGTCCCACATGGAACCCTGGATGATGTTCTCCACTTGGGCAAACAGGATTTTTCAGCAGGAGCCATTCCCAAGTGAAGTGCTCTGTTTTGTGCCTGGCACAGTCTGGCCCTGCCCCAGCTCTGCATTAATCAGGTTATTTTAATGAGCTGCAGCAGCTCTTGACTCAGAGACTCCCTGGGGGGAGAGTGGACAAAGTTGATGATGCCGGCTGGGGACGAAGGGCAGCGATGGCAGACCAAGTGACCACAGCTCTGGGCACTGCCTGTGAATGCAGCCACAGGTGCTGGGGCAGCCCAGCCCGCCCTGCCTGCAGCCAGGACAGGAGGAAACAAAACCCGGGAATGATGTAAACGACCCCAGGAAAGGCTTCCCATTCCTGCAGAGGCTGAGGACACAGCTGTCTGCAGCTGCAGGGAGGCACAGCCCAGCCCGAGTCCTCACTCCCAGCAGGGAGCAGTGGGGCTCAGAGAAACACTGGCCTGCCAGAGCCCTCCTGGCAGCACTGGCAACCACTGCATACCCACAGGATGGTCCTGGAAGATAAGGGGCCCGAAGCCAGGTACCACCACCCTGGCAGGCAGCTTCCAGGCTGACCATCACTGCGTAGAGAACCAGGACATCGGACCAGCACAACTCCCCCAGCACCGAGCAGAGCCCTTGGTTCCCCCTGCCCAGGGGGCTTCTGGTGCTTTGCATGAACATGGCAACATCCCAGTCCTCCCACAGCCCCCGAGCATCACTGCCCACAGCTCGTGGTGGGGCACAGCCCACCCGCCCCCAGCACAGAGCAGCATCCCCTGGCTGCCACCCCCCTCTCTAAGTGTTTCATGCACTTAGCAGCAGAACAAAATAAAATGGGATTTCTCCACCTCCCCACCCAGCTCCCATGTCTGGCACTTTTCCCTGAGCTTATTTTTGTTCACATCCTGGTGTTGTTTTATGGCAGAACCCCCCAGCCCGTCCCAACCTGCAGCCACAGGGTTTGCTGGGCAGGCAGCCAGGCGTCAGGAGAACGGGAGCTCAGGTGGGAGCAGGCAAGGTCTCCGAGTAAAATCAAATGTAAATATTCACCACTCCAACACAGAGTAGGGATGCATCCAAACAGCAAACACAGACAACAGCTTAAGTGCCTGGAAAACATCAGAGACATGGTAATGAAATGGAAAATTACTGCCCCGGCTGGCACTTCCATGGGCAGCCGACTGCACGAGCGAACAATGTGAGGATGCAGCAGTGAAAATCCCTGTGTCCCAACCAGGCCAGGGATTTGGGCACAGTGCTGGCTCAGAGAGAGAGAGAGAGAGAGAGAGATGTCAGACCTGCTGAACATGGCTGTCCCACTGCACGGAGCTGCCTGGCCTTCACACCCCAATCCCTGACTGCTATTCCCAAAACAAGGACTTTGAACATTACATTTCCCCTCCACCTGCACACTGCCCCACTGCCTCTGCAGTGGGAAGCCTCCAGCTTTTCACCTGAGAGTAAAGAGCCTCCAAGGGCAGGATGGACATGCCACGTTTTACTCACAGCTCCCCATTTCCCCCAGTTCCCTCACTGGGGAGTGCAGCTCAGCATCTATTAACACTGCAGTGACAATTGTATTTTCTCCTCCCAGCCTTTTCCTTCAAGTGCCAGGGGAGGTTCATGTTGGGCATCAAGAGAAATTTTTTTCCTGAAAAGTGTGCTCAGGCATTGGAAGAAGCTGCCCAGGGAGGTTTGGAGTCCCCATGCCTGGAGGTGTCCAGGGAAGGACTGGACGTGGCACTCAGTGCTCTGGGCTGAAGACAAGGTGGTGATGGGTCACAGGTTGGACTTGATAATCTTGGAGGTGATTTCCATCCTCAGTCATTGTGCAATTCTGTGATTCCTCTCCTCTCCAAACCCTGGCACAACCCACAGGAAGGCTGCAGATGACTTTACCCTCGTTACCACAATATTTCATTGACTGGAGCCTGGAATCACATTTCATTAGGACAGAATGCCCTGCCCGAGACAGCTAATCGATTTAGAGGACACTAATCCAGAAGAAATTTGCTCCTGACCCAGGCAATGCCCATTAGTGGAGCAGAAGGGGGTCTGGTAGGGAGGGGGTCCCTGCACGGGGGGGCTGTGGCAGAGTCCCCACCAGACACCACTGGGTGGGAGCAGATTGCCTCAGGCACTGGCCATGCTTCTGGATTAGTTTGTTTTTAAATCTCATTAGTTAATAGGTGGGCCACAGGGAGCCTGCTTGATTTCTCAAGGGGCAGGCACCAAAGTATCAGGGCCCCCAGGGGACGATGGGCCCAGAGACCCCCTGTGCCCCAGGAGGATCCAGAGGCAGCAGCTTTCACCCACAGCCACGGGAGGGAAGCGGGGTCAGCTCCCCGCCCCTCCAGAAGCAGTTCTGCACAACCTCCTTCCTTCTCCTCCCAAGGAGGCTGCGGAAATCCTTTTGTCACCAGTGCTCCTCCACCTCAGCTGTAAGAACAGGAAAAATCCCACGGCGCTCGCAGGAACATCAGTGGCAAGTGAGTCAATTTTTCCTGCTTCGGCAGGAAAAGAGAAATATAAATTAAAATGTCCAGCGGGGCCTAGGGAGGCACGCAGGGTGAGAACAGGGATGCACAGCCCAGAACCATGGAACAGTTTAGGTGGGGAAAGCCCTCTAAGATTCTCATATCCAACTGTTCCCCCTGCACTGCCAAAGCCACTGTCCTGGGATGGTGACCACCACTGCCCTGGGCACCCTGTGCCAGTGTCTGACCATCCTTCCCAGCAAGAAATCCCTGCCTTTAACCTGGGCTTTCTCCCAGAATTCATGGGAGAGACACCCAACGCTCTGCTCTGCAATGGTTGGGTTTTTTTGTAAAGCATTGCTTAGCAACCAGCGCTCCACGAGGGCACGGCTCTGGACAGACGCTGCTTCAGCGAGAAAAAGAATAAAAAACCAGCAAAGGGACGCTGTACCAGGCGGTGTCAGGAAAGGCACACGCCAGCTCTTTTAACAGGTCACTCGACCCAGAGAACCCTTCACACCCCCCTCACTGCGGATCACGGAATCCCAAACCGGTTTGGGTTGGAAGGGACCTTAAAGCTCATCTCATTCCACCCTCTGCCACGGGCAGGGACACCTCCCACCGTCCCAGGCTGCTCCAAGGTCCAAAGCGCAGGGAAGGGTGAGGAAGCAGCACCCAGCCCTCGGCTGTCCCGTCGCCCCCGCGCAGGCACCGCGGCCCCGAGCGCCGCTCCACGTGCCAGAGTCAGATGGTCCGGAGGCTGCTGTGCTTCCCACAGCTCCGGCGAGAAACCCGCCTGGCATCGCGGCACACGCATCCCCTTCCCCCTCGGCTCCACGGTGCCCACGCCACAGAGCATCCCCAGCGCACCCCTGCGCCCCAGGAGCGCCGTGACTCCCCAGCTCCCACCCCAGCAGTTGGAAACAGAGGCAGAGGAGCCTAATTCCCGGCTCCTCCACGCCGCACTTGAGACCATCCTTGCCATTAACAGCTGGGGAGATGCCCTAAAGATCCCAGCCGGTCAGGAGCCCACGGGCCCAGGGCCACCAGCGCGGTGGCACCAGGTGGAAGCACCTTTGGTGCGGGGAGCGCACCAGGAAAGCGGGGAAAACATCCCTGTCCCCGGCGGCGCGGTGACAGCCGCTCGCGTGCCCGGGGGAGGACGAGGGGGATGATTCACACCGGAGCGAACAAGCTGTGCAGGTTCCCTACGAGCTCCCCCTCGCTCTGCCTCTCCTCCCACCCTCCACGGTCACGCTACAGCTACTCATCCCAGCGCTCCTGGAAAGTGAGGGATGAAGTAATCCGAGCCCAGCGATGGATTCCTGGCACAGCCCGTTCTCCCGCTGTCCCACAGCCCGTCCTGCCACTGTCCTGCTCCTGGATGCTGCAGAAGGGCCCCAGAATGCCCCAAACCAGAACCACGGCGTGAGCAGGGTTTGCTCGGCCACTCTGGCACCGCTGCTGCCCCTCGGACACGGTGGAGGGACTGAAGCCCCCCTGCCAGGGTGCAGGATGCCAGCCCCCGAGCAGCACTGCCCTGGTTTGTGCAGGGATGCTGCTCTGGCTTTGGCATTCCTCCTGGGGTTCAGGGAGAAGCGCACCACGATTTTAAGGTGCCTGTGAGGAGAGGATGCAAACAAAGGGGTTGGTGGTCCCCCTCTGCCAGCTGGGGAGGGATCTGGCAGCACAGCAAGGGCAGAACCGACTCGCCCCATCCCACCCCTGCTACTGAATCAGCCCGAGAAGCACCACGTGTGCCAACCTGCAGAGAGCACAGGGACAGGCGGGCACCGCCGCCGCCTCCCACCCTCCCCTCAGCAACCATGGGAACGGCATCTCCTCACACGGATTCCACACGTCACTGTGAGCTGCTGACAGCAAAGGAAAGGAAAAAAAACAAACCTAAAGAGCCCACCACCCCCAGCTCGTGTCCAGGGGACACAGGTGATGCCACACATGCCACAGGTGATGCCACACACACCTCTGGGTCTGGCAGCACTGCAGAAACAAATAGAGACAGATGACTCAAGCTGTGCCAGCACATCTGCAGCCTGGGGAAAACAGCCTCCTGACCCAAATCAGGCAAATCTGCTCCGTGCTGGAAGCATGAACAGGACACAGCATGCAGTCGACTCCCAGTGCTGAAGGAACGCTGGGACATCCAACCTGGCCCTCCACATCCCCTTCCCAGGTCCAGCCCGCTGCTCAGAGTCACTCCCTGGACACAGGTGTGCACTCTTGTCTCCATCAGCTCCAGCAGTGCCAGCCCCTGACTCCCAGAGCTGCTCTTTATCCCAGTCCATCGCCTGCCACCCCAAAAGGTTGGGTTTATCCCAGCAAGAGACACATGCTCAGTGCGGGCCCCGCGGCTCCTCCGTGCTCTATCTCCACCCCAGCATTATCAGGACATGTGCCCGGAGGTGCTCTGTGGCACACTCCCAATTACAGAGATCTCCCAGCCCTGTTAATGAGCCCTCTGCCAGCATAATGTAAAAGATGTAATCACGGACACAGACTCTTCTGCACACCCAAACCCCTCTGCTCACCAGCTTCCCTGCCAGTGCTGCCAGAGCCGGCTCCAGCCCAGCCCCACGTCTCACAGCACCTGCTCGGTGCCTGCTGCAGGACCCGAGGAGCCCACCCCGCTCTCCCTGGCTCCCACCGTCAGTCCCCAAACCTGCCAGCGCTGCGGGGTGGTGGCTGGGCTGGGATCCCCCTGGGAGACGAGCAAGTGTTCCCTGGGGATGTTGAGAGGATCCTCCCGCATGGATCACAAACACGGCAGTGCACACGGTGAACCACAGCAGCATCCACGCAGGGCGAGTTTCCCTGGCAGCCCAGCACAGCCAGGTGGGATCGGTGTGCAGCCCTCTGGGGCCAGCCCTGCCAGCACCAGGATCCCTCCAGGGCTCACAGTGCAGACCCACCATCATAAAGAGCATCTCCCAAGCAGAAATATGTTCCTGTTGCTAATTTCCTCTGGGGAGGAAGAGGAGGATCAACTTGTGCTAAAAATGAAGCAGTGTATTATCAGCTGTCCTACCCCTCATTTGAATAAAATCCCAGACGAGTTAAAGATGCGGCTGCACAAGCCACACAGGTCATGCAAAGGAGGAGAAGTCCTCAGTGCCTCTGGCTCTGCTGGTGCAGGACTGGCTGAGCCATAACCATGTCCCTCCTCCACAGCCCAAAGTATTCCCTACACCAAAAGTTTCCTACAGGAATGAAGAGGGGAAAAATACACCCTGACACAGGAGAGCCATGTTCCACCTGGCTGGGTAAACAAAGCAGGAAAAAAATCAAAGTAAATCATTTTAGCAGCCAAACCCAAACCCACGTGCTTTCCCCAGACCGGCCCTGTGGTTTGCAAGGTGTAGGGAGAGCCCAGGGGGGCCTGGCCGTGCCCCAGCGCCACTGGGGGGGCAGGCAGGGACCCTCTGCCCCTCCGAGCATGGAGTGACCTCCTTGGGCAACGCGTGGATGCCGCAGGAAACCCTCCCCAGCTGCAAGGCAGCGATTCCCCGGCGCTGGGGAGGCACAGCCAGGCTGTGCTGAGCTGCAGGTGACTCACCTGGGCTGCCCCGCACCCAGCACTCAGCAGCAGCCCAGCACCATTCTCAGGGCACGGCCCCACAGAACCGAGTGCCAGCGGTCACAGCAACCCAGCCAGGTGGTTACTGCTGGTTCTGCACCCTCCTGAAAGCACAACGCTCCTCTTCCTCCAAACAGGAGCCTGCAAAGTCCAGCACTCTCCTGGGCACTCTCCAGAGCACAGCTCTGAGCTCTCAGGTTTGCACCTGCACAGGCAGGGGCTGCTCCTGGAAAGGCCAGACCTAAATCTCTGAACCTTGATCCCTCCTCTCCTCTGTGCAAAGGTGGTGGGAAGGTTTGGGCTGTGACTGTTTTCTTCGGGGATCAGAAGCGCAAAAGGATGAAAAAAACCTGAGATAGGCTTTGGATTCCTCCTCCTCAGCACCAGCAGACACCTGGGGCACAAGGACCTGTCACTCCAGATGGCACCAGGTTACAAAGCAGCCCCAGACTGGGATCATGCTCCAACACACCCAAGGGCTTTCTCCCTGCAGAGGCACACGAGGGCACTTGGAGTGCACAGCACCCTGTCATGTCCCTGCCCTTTGCCCACCTGAGTCAGGGCTCCCCCAGACCCACTCCCAGGGGGAGCGAGTGTGCTGAAGCAGGGCCGTGGGGAGCAGGAAGGGAAAGGCAGCAGCAAAGCGGCCAAGAGGGCAGTTGGCAGCATCGGCCCATCACGTTTCCTTATCACCTACACCTTGGTTGTGTAAAAAGGGAATTAAGTAAACACTGGGCAAAAGTTTCACTTTCACTTCCAGTCTGTTGCAGATCCAGTGCCAGCTCCACCCGGGACTGGCATTGCTGCCCCACAGCCACGGGCACAGACATTTCATAAAGGTTGCTCAGAACCTGTGTGCAAGCACATCCCAGAGTCTGGAACACCAACAGCACCACCAGGACCCACTCCAACATTCCAGCTCACATTTTAAGCTGCACAGGAGTAAGTAGGATGTGTCC
The DNA here is from genome assembly GCA_013399225.1 of Rhipidura dahli. Lineage (NCBI taxonomy): Eukaryota > Metazoa > Chordata > Aves > Passeriformes > Rhipiduridae > Rhipidura > Rhipidura dahli. The sequence continues at coordinate 523,283 of VXAC01007939.1, read as the reverse complement.
CAGGAAAAACCCCACAGCTGGCATTACCCGTGGTGGCAGCACAGGCCACCGAAGCCACCCGGGTGGGGCAGGCACACCGGGGTCAGCCCAGGGGGCAACTCATTAAAATCACACCCTGCAGGCACAGACAGAAGGGAGACCACACCTCTGACAGCCGCACCAACCGGCTTGGGAGCCTCAGCTGGGAGCAGGGACAACTCCAGCTGCTCAGCACAGCCAGCATGGGACACGCTGGTGGGGGGCACAGCTGGCATGAGACCTGTGGGACAGTGCCACAGCATCTGCCCCGGGAAGAGGAGGTCCCAGGCACTGCAGGATCCAGGTCCAGCCCAGCAGCACCCCTTCGGTCCTGTCTCTCCTCGCTGCCGGCCGCAGCTCTGCTGTGACCTGGCTAGAAAAAAAGCTAAAGGAAAAGTGATCCTATTCACCAAACCAGCCCAGCTGGGCCTTGTGGGGCATGGGCACCTCTGCCTTTCCCGTGGGAGCATGGGGCATGGCACAGCCCTATGGGGCCCAGCCCCTGTGCCCCTTGTGGGGAGGGGGTTCACAGAGCCACCCCAGCCCAGCCCCAGCACACAAATTGCAGTCTGTGCCGTGGGAGCACGGCAGCAGCCGGGGCGTGGACGGGTTTGGTGGCTTCAAATTAGTGCCTGGGAGTTGGAAGAAGGAAAACAACCCAGCAGAAACGTGGCAGGGCACCGGGCTGCAGCCAGTGCCTGAAGGGGACAACAGCCCCACGGCCACCGGGACACGGCGCCTGGCAGCACAGGGAGGAGGAAGAGGAGGAGGAGGAGGAGGAGGAGGAAGGTGCCAGGCTCAGCCCTGTGCCCCAGCACAGGGGAGGAGATGGCTGGCAGCCCCTGCACCCCCACATCCTCTGTCCTACATGTGCTGCCTGTGTCCCAATGCAAGCTGTGGGCATCTCCACATCCCTGGCCGGGTGCCTGGGCTCCAGCTCCTTCTCCAGGGAAGCACAGGGGCTGGAGGCGATGCCAGCACAGGGACGAGCCACTGGCTCCCTGCCTGCCCCTCTCACAGGCACAGGGACACGCAAAGGGACAAAATCCTTCAGCATCCCTGGTCCTGATGGTCACCACAGCTCCTGCGCTGGAGAATGAGCTTCACGGCATCCAGGCTCTGAGTTCATTATTTATGTCACACTTGAAGTCTCTGCATCTGCAAAACTTTCTGAATAATTTATGGATGGTGGATCAGGGAGGAAGAGGGACACGTTTTGCTGAAAACCAGGTCACTGAATACCAGCCAAGCAGCGAAGGGAGACAATGGAAACAGGCACAGAAACTCACTGGGGGAAAAAGATCCAACAGCATTTATGTACACACAGACACACATACTCTAGAGGTGCCCTTGGCATCTGAGGATGTTTAGCAAGACCAGCCCTTCAGCAAATGGGGATCATTTTGAACCTTCTGAATTTATTCTTTCTTCTAAGGGAAGGAGAAAACGCTGTGAATCATTCCTGTTTCTCTCTGTACCTACACTGAGGGCAAAAGCAGGGCAGAGCAGCCCCTTCACCAAATCCTGGCAGAGATTTTGTTACGTGTCCTCACTCCAGTCTCACCATCCCTGCATGGTGGTGGTGCCCAGCTCTGCAGAGGGCTCTTCCTCTCTCTTCATCTTCCTCCCCTCCACCGCCCTGTCCAAGCAGCCCCTCACCACCACAGACAGTGACACATTCCCCCCACGCCTGTCTTCACACAAAGAGGATGTGAAACGTTCAGCAGAAAAGGCAAGAGGAAGGAAAACGAGAGAGGACATTGCCAAGACCTCACGTAACTCCGGCTGTCCCACCGTGCAAGGGCCCAGACTCCCTGGGAGCCGCTCGCCCCACGGGCAGCACGTCCTGAGCCAGGGGTCTGCTGCCCCTAGGCCTGCCCAGCTCCATGTGCCACAACAGCTGAGGAGCAGCATGGACAGTGACAGTGAGCTAAGGCCACCATGCCCAGCCATGGGCAGACAAACCAAAACCACTTGGCAGCACTGGAAAGAAATAAAAGCCAGGTAAGAGAAGCAAGTGCCCAGTCACAGCCAGGAATGGCCCCCAGGTACCACCTGCACTGGCTCACAGGGGTGGCATCCCAGCCCCTGCAGCAGTGACACGGGTACAACAACCAGCAACAGGCAGCACAGCAGCTCCTCACCCCTGGAGCATCTCCATCCCTGCTGCTGGACACTGGAGTGGTCTGTAAGGGCTCATGCAACACATCAGACCTTGGAGCCGTCACACACTGAGGGTGACACGTGGGGAGAGCTGGGCCAGATCCCATCCAGCACCAGGGCTCTGCTGGATCAGTCGGAGGCATCACAGCTCAGAGCAACCACACAGCCACTGAAGTCACTCCTACAGCAGGAGAAGGATGCACAGAAGGTCAAGCATCTCAGCCAGGGAAGGGTCACCCCTTCCCAGCCTCTGGGCCAGTGCCCTGCCCCACACACTCCCAAACCCTCCCCCAGAGTACCCTGGGGAACACCCCAGTGCCACACAAAAGCAGTGCTTGGGCACTGATTTACACTCCAGCAGAATCAGCATTACTCCTGTCCCTGACTCCTGGGCACCACTGGAACTCCCCCTGGCTCTGTGCAGGAATTAAGGGCTAATCCAGGAACACATTCAATAGAAGCTACAAAACAATTCAGCCATAAAAACATCCTTATCTCCAGAGGCCAGCGAGCGTTCTTCCTGCCCGGTGAGGGCAGCCTGGGGCGCGGGGCCGTGCGGCACAGCCACGGCCACGGGACAGGAGCCCACTGGCAGCCACGAGCCCACAGGGGCTCACAGCACCCCCCAAAATATCTGTACACAGCGTGCCCAGGGCGAGGGCACAGCTGGTCACCTCAGCCAGCACTGCTATGAGCAAACTGAGCAAGCCCAGAGACACCTCAGGACCCATCAGCTCACTCCCAAAATGTATTTTCTTATTTTCTGTGAAGAACAATGCTGTCGTATTTGTTCTGGGATAAAATGAATGCTCCTGGCAGGGCCAGGCACTGGCTGCCTTCAGCAAATGCTCCACAGCAGAACACAGCTCAGACCTGCAGAACCATAAATGCACCCACAGCTGTCGGGTTTGAGATTCTTTTAACCCCAAATGCCAAGAACTGGTACAATGGGAGTCCCTGTAAGCCAGATGTTACCAGCTGCTACTTCAGCACAGAGCAACTACACCCATGGGGCTCGGTGTGAGACCAGAAGGGGAGGGAGCAGGAATCAGCCCTTCTGGGAACGGACAGGATGGTGGGAATGGATGGAGCATCACCTGTCTGGGGTGACCTCCCTGTCCCACAGCCCCCACAATGACCCTGGCCAGGCTGGTGGATGGCAGGCGATGCTGCAGGGGCTCCATGGCACCTGTATTCATGACGTGCCCCATCACCCCGGGGCACAGACCGGTGACCACGCGTGCTGCTGGTGTGCTGGGTACAGGAACCCCCCTGAATGGGGAAACACCCCGTGATTTGGGCCAAAGAAACTTAAAAACAGAAAAATCCCAAATGACCCCATAAAGGAACAGCAAGAACAGAGAGCAGCCCACCCAGCACAGCACCCCGAGGGCACAGCCCCCCAACCCTGGCAGCGAGTGGCCATTCAGAGGTGTCCCCAAGCCCAGCCATGCGGACAGGAGCCAGCCCAGCCTGGGCATTAACAGGGACAGGCACGCTGCCAGCCACAGGTGAGGGTCTCCCCAGCCCTGGAGCCACAGCCCGCATCGCTGCATCCCCCTCCCACCCAGACCCCTCCACACCGGTTTTTGCAGCTTTGCACCACCTCCGCTTCCCCACTGAGACGGAGAGGACGGCGCTGGAGGGGTCAGCCGGGGCATCGGGGCACCGGGCATCGCCCACCCTGAGCAGAGAGGGGGTAGAGGACAAGGACAACCGGGGTGGGGGACGCGGCACCAACCCATCACCCCAGAAAACCACTCCCGAAGGACGCGACCCCCGAGGGCCACGGACCGGGACCTGCTGGACCAGGACCAGAATCCCACACATCCCTCCCGATGGACCAGAACCGGAACCCTGTACATCCCGATGGATCCACCCTATGGACCACACACGTTTAGATGGACTGGGGCACGGCAGGGCAAATGCTGCTGGGCCAGAACCGGGACCGCACGTGTCCCCACGGACCACGGCCAGGCACATACTGCTGGACCACGACCAGGTACGTCCCCATGGCCCAGCCGCAGCACAGCACGCAGAGGGGACGCAGGTGGTCCCGGATGGAGGAGCCCCCGGCCCGGGGGCGGCGCGGGGCGGGCGGGCCGGGGGCGGGCAGGGGTCGCGGGGTCCCGCAGGGCCGCCCCCAGCCCCGCACTTACTCTTGAGGGCGGCGACGAGCGACTTCCCGTCCTTGAT
>VXAC01007939.1:501629-518583 GCA_013399225.1 Rhipidura dahli | reverse complement strand
CGGGCCCGGCCCTGCCCCGCTGCCCGCGACCCTGCCCCGATCCCCGAGACCCTGCCCCTGTCCCTGCGATCCTGCCCCGCGACCCTGCCCGGCCCTGCCGCCGGCAAACCCGCCCCCGGCCTGCGGGAGCGCCGCTCCGGCCCGCCCCGCGCCCGGCCGGGTGGCGGCTCGCACGTTTCTCCTCCCATCGCACATCTGTGCAGGAGATTATTGCCCGGGTTTAGTGGTGTGGTCTGAGAGAATAAACCCGTAATCTCCTGGAAGGGCTGGATGTAGAGCGGCAGCGGGAGAAGCCGGCACCAACGAGGAGCTGCGGGGCCCCGTCCCAGCGCTGTGTCCCCAGGAGAGCATCGTCCCACGGACGATGGCTGTCACCACTTCCCTCCGCAGATGCTGCATGTCGTCACTTCTCCCCCCAGATGGTGGCTGTCGCCGCACACACAGACCCGGTGGCTTTTCCCCACATCCCGCTTCCTTCAGGAACACGCCAGGAATTTGTCCCGGGCGCAGCAGCTGGCTCGTCACCTCCTTGCCTCGGCCGGGAGCTGCCAGGAGCAAACTGCGGCCACACAAAACAACTGCTCCTCCTCGTGGGTCCGTCTGGCTGCCATGAGGTGCACGGTGGCAGCTGACCACCAGGAAAAGGAGCCGGACCGTCAGCGCCATTCCCCCGGAGCCGGGCAAACCCAACCCCGACACAAACACCGGCACCAAGTGAAGAACGAAGCCCCCCAGGCCGCCCCCGGCGGTGACCTCCCCCTCCTCTCCAGCCTGTGACAAGCAGACACATTTGCGGATAATCCCCGGGCGGCTGGAATTCCCCGTTGCCCCGGCTCGGCCGTCCCGCAGCGGGCATTCCTGTCAGCTCAGCCGTGAAACGCCGCCGGGGCCCGGCCAGCGCCGCTCCCCGAGGGTCCCGCACAGGGCTCGGGCTCCAGCCCACCCCTCGTGTCGGAAAGTTCATCCACCTGTGCTTTCCAGCGGCTGGAGGCGGGCACAGGAACCCGACACCAGCTCAACCTTTTGTCTCTGGGGTTTTTTTTATCCTCTAAAGCACGATTCTCTCCGTCCTCACACCACAGCCTAATTCAGGCTGAGTCATTGCCTTCAAATATGGTTCGCCAGCCACATTTTTTTGGATGAGGCCTCCTAATTATAAAAGAAAAAAAAAAGGATGTAATACTAATTACATGCTTATCTTGTAGGCAGGATATAAAGTTTAATGAGCTGTCATTTACGCCATATGCACGCAGCCCCATAAAAGCACGAGATGTTATTATTTGGATTATGCTCCCTAATTCTACCCTGCACAAAGCCACAGGAGCACTATTTTGGTTTTATCCTTCTCCATCACCATTGTTGGTATTTAAAAGTGTTCCAGCACTTACTGCTAATAGAGAAAAGCCTGTAACTAGATTTATAGGACACTGCCTTAGAGGATCCAAATATCTGGGGCTCGAAATTGAATTTTTTTCATCACTTTTCCAGAACCACAGAAAATGATGATGCTCAGACTGTCATTTTCTGATGAGGACAGAATCGAGGCCATACAAAGCTCTGTCACACATGAAACACCACACATGCCACCGGAACTGAGGCATCTGGCAGGCAGTGAGGAATCTTCTCCCCTTTTTCTGGCTTCCTTCATCAGGAGACACTCATTGTGTTTGAGCTCCAAGTGTGGGAGCAGAGCAGGGCAGTGGGACTGGGGAGGAACAGCCCTAGACATCTCCCAGCCCCATTTTCCTAGGACTGTGCATCCAAACTGTAAAAGAATAGCACAGAATATCCCGAGTTGGAAGGGCAATCATCGAGCCCAGCTCACGGCCCTGCACAGGGACACCCCAAGAGTCCCACCACATTCCTGAGACCATGTATCACTGAAGGGAAAAATAAGCAAACAAACCTCCAGACTTCCACATCCTCCTGCCTGTGGATAACAACAGCTTGCATCCCTCTGTAATCCCTGCCATATTTGCCTGCTTTGATTTATTTTTTTAAGCAGCTGGGCTGTCTCACCCCAAGTGAGCCAGGTCAGCTGGACACCATGTAGGGACCCAGCAGCACTGGACAGAACCCTGGCCACTGAGAGCTCATCCCACTGACCACAGCCAGCCCTCCTCTGAGCCCCTCTGCAGGGCTGTGCTCACACATCCTTCCCACAGATGAAAGCTGTGGTTGCCCTAATCCCACACTCCCACCCCTGAGCCGTCCTTGACCACACATTAGCACATTCTCCTCACTCACCAACCCGCATCCCACAGCTCACTCACTCAGGGAACATCAGCAGAAAACTAATCCAGCATTAAAATAAAAATTTTAAAAAGAGCAGTTTCTACCCAGATTAGGTGGCTCTGGGATCAAATAACTGCTGGTGCAGGGGTGAGAGCCACAGCCAAGCAGAAGGAAGAGGGAGACTGCCAGAGGGCAGGGCTGGATGGGATATTGGGAAGGAATTGTTCCCTGGCAGGGTGGGCAGGCCCTGGCACAGGGTGCCCAGAGCAGCTGTGGCCGCCCCTGCATCCCTGAAGATGTCCAAGACCAGGCTGGACAGGGCTTGGAACAACCTGGGATAGTGGGAGGTGTCCCTGCCCATGGCAGGGGGTTAGAACTGGGTGATCTTTAAGGTCCTTTCCAGCACAAACCAGTCTGGGCTTTTCTGACTGCAGCAGCATCAGCTCAGCTCAGCCCCAGCTCCTCTTCCTCCCTCTCTTGCCCCAGCGTTATCTGTGGGTGGGTCACACAACCAGCGGGATTAAACCGGTTTGTTTGAAAAACAGCAATTCTTTCCAGAGCGAGTTTCAGCTGGATCAGCTCCCTCATCTGAGCACAGCATCTTCCCACCTCCACATCCCTGCCCCATCCTCACAGCGGCTGCAGTTGTCACCGGGTGCCCGTGACACATCCATTGCTAACACGGCACAAGGAGCCCCTTCTCCCCCGGGAAGGCTTCCTGCCAGTTCAATTTACCAATTAGGGGAAGCTGGAGTGACAGCAGGAGCGGGAGGTGGGGAGGCAGCCCCGTTCCCCCAAGGCAGCCCTGGGCCCCCCTGCCAGCTCTGGGCATCTCACGGCTCTGTCTCGGCAGCTCGGAGCGGCAGAGCCCCGCAGGGAGGCTGGGGCTGAGCCCAGCACCCCAACACAGCGACCCCGGGCCCCTCATCCTGGGGCTGTCCTGCCTCGGGCACCTTGGAGCTTCCCTCCAGCCGCTGACCCGGCCCCAGCAGCATTCCCAGTGCTGTGACAATCAGAACCCGTGTTGCAGGGGGAGGGATGGTGGAAAAGCACCCACCATCCAGGTCTCACAACACCAGAGGCTGGGGCACTAATGCATTTCATTAAACCCCGGGAGACAACAACCGGCATCCTGACTGCCACAATCCAGGAGCTACGCGAGAGGTTTCTTGGAATTGCCCTCAGGCAGCAATGTTCAAGGTCTGCTTATTATGTGGCTGTATATCACACACACATCGTCTGTGCTCCCAGGACTCTTTTTATTGGGCTAGACACAGATGAGGCATTGTATAAAATAAAACAACCCTCTTCCAGATAATTCATTAGAGCATTGTAATGAATCTCTTTGAATTCCCTGTTGTAAACCAAAGGGCACCTATTGACCTGTTGCACTGACAACCCTCCAACAGATCTGATCCTTGATCTTGGACCCTTCGTTGGCTGTGAATACAGCTCTAGGGTAGACACCAAGGGCTTCCCCTTCTCCCCTGTTATCCTGGAAACGTGCTGTGAGTGTGTTCTTGGTTGATACTTCTCCATGAGACTGCAGCAAACAGCCCTAGTGACACCTCCAGTGTGACAGTGCTCCCTCCCCCGAGCACTCATGAGCTTCCCATACAACATGATCTCAGAGATATATATATATATTTTTTAGTACTTTTCCTTACTGAGTCGCACCTCTCGCAGTCACACATGAATTTCCACCTACTCAGTTCCTTTTTTCCCTTCTGCAGCTCACTTTTCTCCTTGCAGTCCCTCCTCCTGGTCCTCAGGCAGCTTTGCAGGGGTGGGCGAGACGAGACAGAAGACGGGAACAGCAGTGACACAGCCGAGCCTCTGCAGGGGGACAGAGCCCCCTGAAATGAAGAGCGAGCTGGGCTGGGGTCCCTGCTCCCAAACCCTCTGCGGCTCCCATCTCCCATCATTAACCTCCAATGATTTTTTGCAATACTCAGCATCAGCCACTTGTGCTGCCGAGTCTCCCCAGACACTGCAGGTCCGTAACTGGTTTTGGAACTGGTTTCCCTTTGAAGGGAAATATCAATGTCATCTCCTGTTAGTCAGCCTGTGGTGCCAGGCTGAGATTCTCCACCTCCAGCTCTTTCCAGGCCCCTGAACCCGTGCTGGTGCCTTGGGCCATGAGTTCCTCTCCCCCACAAAGAGCACGTTGCCGTAACCGTGGCTGACGAGCCTCTCCTCTGTTCCAGCTAATTGGCCTCACCTCCTGCTCGTGCTCTGCCACCCTCACACCGCCGGGACATGCCCAGCTCCTCACGGTGCTGCCTCTGCCAAGCCTGGCACGTGGCTCTCGCAGACCTGGGAGCTCCATGGAGAGCAGGAATCTCCAGGACAAAGCCCCCAGGCTGTGCATCCAAGGGGAACTGTGTGTCCCTGCTCCCTTTCATCTCCCTGGCAGGTGTCAGGGCAGATAGAGCAGGACCCAGCTCCTGCTGCAGAAGCACAGGGACGCTCCTCAGCCTTGAGACAGGTTTCTGGTGCTTGTGCTTCCAGCCAGTGAGGAGGATTTTTTCCTTTGATTCCTTGTTAAAAATAGCAGGAAACTCCTCAGTGCTCTTCAGCCGAGACGTTGAGCAGCCGTGTGCACCCTGACCCTGGAGCTGCCCCCAGCTTTGCCGGGCCAGTCCTCTCACACTGCACGGGTGGCACTTTGCCCAATTCTGTTGAGTTTTGGCACAATTCCACAGAGTGCTGCTTCTCTTCCCCTTCCCCAGTTTCAGGGGCAGCTTATTTCATTTTTACTGATTCATTAAGGTTTAAACTCTGCTCCAACACCTGTCCAACTGCAAACCTCCCTCCTCCTGTCCAAATGTGTGCCCCCAGCCCTGCCAGGATCCTCCTCAGAACACAGGGGCACTCATAACCCCCTGTGGCTTTTCCTAGCCCAATGTTAAGTTTGACTTTTGTTCCCAGGATGATCCTCAGGGTGCTGGAGCCAGGCTCTGCTCTCAATGTCTGCTTTGTGTTCCCATAATTCAGTGATGGTATTGATGACCAGTGATCAAAGGTGCCCTGAGAACCTTCTGTTGAAGCAGCTTTTAGAATTGCCCTGCTTGGGTCTGTGCTCACCCTGTCCTGGCCAGGAATGGGACATAGAATAACTTACAAACCAGAAACATTATTTTAAAGAGTAATACCCCAGTGGGGAGATTGCAGAGGCTCCGTTTCCCGGCAGCACAAATCCCCATTTGACTGAAGCCACAATGACCCTTCTCTGTGTCCTTTGGGAGCAGCATTCCCACTGTAAATGTTACCAGGGCTGTGCACACATGTGGGACAGAACAAAGCTCTGCATTATCACCCACTGGGGCAGCAGCAGTCCCTCTGTGCTGCACATCAGGCAGGCAGGCAGGGGCTGCCAGGTCACAGCTTCGGGAGACGTGACGGCTGCTCAGGCACAGAACTGAGGGTGGGACATTGCTGGGTCAGGGAGCTGGGATGTCTGGAGGCATTTGGCACATTTAACATGATGCAGGAAGAATGCAAAGAGACTTCATAGGACGGTGTGGATTGGAAGGGACCTTTAAATCATCCAGCTCCAACCATGGGCACAGACACCTTTCACCATCCCAGGCTGCCCCAAGCCCTGTCCAACCTGGCCTTGAGCACTTCCAGGGATGGGGCACCCAAACTCCCCTGTTTTCACATGTGTATATTTAATTACCTTCCAGGCAGAGACAGGGTCTGTGGTGTTGAAGATCACTGTACCCTTATGGTCCTTATGGTCCAGGTTACATCTCATCCTGACAGGAGGTTGGGCTTCCAGAACCATCATTCCCCTTGCCCCTGGTCTTTCACTGTGCTGTCCAAAAGCTCCATGAGGTCCTTTTCCATCCAGGCATCACCTGCACAGGGCTTCTGCAGAGCAGGGGGTGGGTATTTATCAGGTAGGGGGAAGAAGGGAATGCACTGCCTGCGGCTGCCAGAGAAGTGGCAAAGGAGGCATCACCACAGGCCCTCAGGAAAGTCCTCACTGAGAGAAAAAGAGAAGTGACACATGAGTAAGAAGAGTTTCAATCTTAGGATTTTTTTGGGTGAATTCCTTAAGAGGGGAGGTGGACACATAGCACACAATATGGAAAACCCAGATCACATCACTGTGATGGAAATGTTTTTGAAGAAAGAGCTGGTAGTAGATGTCCTCTAAATTCCCTGGGAGGAAAAGAAAAGGCCTGACAGGTGCATTTTGGGCAGCAATGAGGCATGGAGCAGCTGCCCAAGCTACAGTTAAACACACAAAAGGCAAAGTCAGAAACAAGCTCTCAATTAAATGGAAAAGTGAAATTAGTCACGCCCCTGGGAGTCACTGCTGTGCAGGAAGCTGAAATGGAAAAGTAAAGGAACGAAGGGCTATGAAATCTTCAATGATATCCATGGAAGAAATATTTAAATAACGGGGTTAATTATAAAGATGACAAAGTTTCATTGTCAGAAAAGGCTGAACAGCCTGCCTATTCTTGCTCTCATTTTTGGGGAAATACAAAATCCCCTCAAAGGCCCAGCCAAGCAACTACCACTCATTTCCTCTCCAAGCATAAAAGATCAGCCTCTGTCCATGTTCTACTGGGTAACTTTGGTCCTGTAATGCTCCATGGAGAAAACTTCCACAGGGGTGGCACAGGGGGTGTGGGGAGGAGAGGGGGCACCGGGCAGAGGAGCAGGACCCCAAGGAGCTGAGGGTGTAAGAGTGCCCCATCCTGTTCCAGCAAATCCCAGATGCATCCCTTGGAGATGGAACAGCAGCACCCAGAGGTGTAACCTGCACTGAGCCCAAATCCAGGGCAGGAGAGGTTTGGCCACCACCTGCATTAAACACCTGCAAATCCTGTTCCAGCACTCACCATCCCCTGCCTCTGGAGACAAGTCCCAGAGCCTCCAGGGAGGATTCCAGCAGGCACCAGTGCTCCCAGGCTGGGTGAGCAGCACAGCTGCCCCAGCCAGGAGCGCTGCAAAGCTCCCCCAAAAGCTGGAGGTGGCCAGAGCAGCAGCATTTGCAGCATTTATAGCCCACTCCACCCTGGATCCCGTCAGTGCTGACACCCTGCAAAGTCCTCCCTCTCCCAGCAGCACCTGTGGAGGGAGAGCCCTTCCCAGAGAGCCTCTGGAAGCCCAGAGACACAAAAGGGATTCAAGGACATGGCATTCCAACCCCTCACCATGGGCAGGGACACCTTCCACTAACCCAGGGTGCTCCTGGCCAGGGCACTGCCAGGGATCCAGGGGCAGCCACAGCTTCTGTGGGCACCCTGTGCCAGGGCCCCACCACCCTCATCATAAAAAGCTTCAACCCTAATGATTCCTGTGGGGGCTGCTTCTCACAGGCACCTCTGGAGGGGTGTGAAGCCATATGAACCCTCCAACCACTTAAGTGGGGTTATATTATCACAAGACAATTCCAAGGAGAGGAATGTTTTCCCAAAATTTGTATAACCACTGGAAAAATGTCCCAAACCACTGTGAAATTGAGCCAAAGCTGTGTTTCCAGGAATTAGAACCAGAAGTTCCCAAACCAAACTCTAGTCTCCTTTTTGGAGGGGCTCCAGGGATGTCTGCTGTGCATTAGCCCTGGTAGGACCCGTGTGAGGGATGGGAGCGCTGCCTCTCCCTGTGTAAATAGCAATTTCCTCCGGGTGCTGCTCCGTGGTCCCAGCCCTCAGCGTTCCCTCTTTTTCTGTCTCTGCTCCTGGAATCTGGAGGGAGCTTTTCCTCTCCCCAGCACTCACAGGGTGACCAGCCCTACACACGGAGCCGCGTCACAGCAACTCCCTACTGTTGGCTTCAGTGCAAATCGTTTTAATTCTCCTAATTAAGCAAGGCCACTGCCTCTCCTGCATAAAAATATCTTCAAACAGCTTCTCGAAATTCCTGTGGAAATCCCCACTAACTATCCCAGCCGTGCCCGGAAGCCCAGACAAAGGGTTTGTTCCTGGGGCTGGGGTTCAAGGAGCCAGTCCCGGCCTGACCCTGCAGCCCCCGGTGTCACTGCCCCCCCGGTGTCACTGCACCCCCCGGCTGCCAGCACACTCTGTGCCCGTGTGGCCTCTGCCTGTCCCTGGCTCTGCACATCGTTTGTCCCCTGCTCTGAGCTCTCAGGGGAAGGCAGGGAACGGCGGCAGAGCAAGGGGGTGACCGTGAGGGTCCCCAAGGGGTGGGTGCGATGGAGAAATCCCCGGAGAGCTGAACCAGCCGGCCTGGAGGAGCTGGGAGGGCAGCAACGGAGAGGCTGCAGCCCGGCTGACTTACAAGAAATGGGAAGAAAAACCAGATTTGCGTTTTAAAGTTAATGATTGTAAGAAGAAAAACGAGGAGCTGCCCTGCAGGGAGCTGTGCCAGCCTGTCCGTGTGTCCCCGTGCCAGCCTGTCCGTGTGTCCGGCAGCCCACACCACGGGCAGAGTGCGTCTGTAGCTCTGAATTCAAGGAAGTTTTGTCCTGTCCAGGGAGGCGGCTCCTTCCAGCCGAGAGCATCATCAGAGACCGGAGCTCGGCTTCCCGCAGAGCCTCATCATCTCAATTATTGTCCAGGGACACATTTCATCTGCTCGGCGTTGTGGTGGGAGGTGTCCCCGCACACGCAGCCCCCGGGGCGGGCACGGACCCGCCCGCCGCGCTCACCTCGCTGAGCAAAGCCAGCCCGGGCACTGCTCCGTGTTTGCTTTCACAGCGCTGCTGGCAGAGGACGTGCCCTTGAAACGTGCAGATAAGGCACTGATGATGGGGAGCAATTCCGTTTGCTGCTAAAAACATCCAGTGCCCGGAGAGCTCCTCATCTGATACCTGCTGCAAGGGCACCGCGGCAGCCTCGGGGAGTCCCACGGGCACTGCTCCCGTGCCGGGCACTGCAGAAGTGCCAGGGGGTCCCGAGAGCTCCACTGCCTGCTCCAGGTACCACAGCAGCCCCGGGGGATCCCCACGGGCACCGCTGCCCACTCTGCCTGTGCCCAGCTGCGTGTCAGCTTCCCAGGGTCAGCATCCGAATGCCCATCCCCTCACAACACTCTCCTCTCCAATCCTGCTTCTCAGAGAGCACCGGTCCCTTTCCCTACAGATCTGTCCCCCAACACCAGTCACAATTTCCAGTTAACAGGTCTGGCCCTGTTCATTCCCCTCCTGTTCTTGTCCCTTTGCTGTCCCCATCCCCTGGCAGATGCAGGAGGGGTGGGGGCTGAGCTGATCTCACGCCTGTTTATATTCATGTGGCTTCCGAGATATGGTTTGGAACCATAAAAATATGTTATTTACTGTACAATTAAATATTTGTTTCCTAGTGGGTTGGACTTGGGTGAACTGTAGTTTCTACAATACCCCTCAAGCATGACTTACACTCTTCCTTATTGCCTTCCTTTTGTACCTTTCATTCCCCCATTCCTGGTGCCTTTATCAGCTGCAGGGAGGTTGGGCCAGGGACTTCACATAGCAAAAAATTAAACAAAACCAAGTCACAATAACAACCCCAAAATTTTAAAATTTGCTTTGAAATTGGCCTCGTCTCTTATTTTGTCTGTAGGAAGTGCAGTGGCAAACCAAACACAGAATATTTCTCAATTACTCAGGAGTACTTCCCCTGCACGTACACGGCCTGGGCACCCAATTACCATGTTTGTAATGATGGTGGCAGTGCTGTGACACACTCGAGCAGGCTGTCACAGCCTCTGCCTGCAGATTATCTGCCTCACCAGCACTTCCCAGGGCGCCGTGTTTGGCTCTGATGGCTGTTGTCGCCAGCAGCAGCAGCCTGCCAGGGCAGGGCTGGGTTTCTGCCTGGCCCTGCCGTGTCCCTGGCAGGGGGGCACGTTGTTCCACAGGGATGGGACCAGCTCAGTGTTTCTGTCAGGTTGCCCATGTTTGATCCATGGTGTGATTTGTCTGTGGGGATGTCCTGTGCAGGCCAGGAGCTGCATGATCCTTGTGGGTCCCTTCCAGCTCAGTCCCTTCCATGGCACTCTGATCCAGGCAATTTCTAATTCTGCCGTTTTCCAGACATGCATCTCTTAAACCCAGTCCCAGTGCAGAAACCCAAATAATTTTCCTGGCTTCTGGAATCAGGAAAAATTCCCATTCATTTGGCACTTCCCAGTCAGACTCTGGCTGCTCCATCTCCCGCGCAGCCGAGGCCACGGCACAGCCAGACCCGGCCGGGCCAGCCGCCCCCTGCCCTGCACAGCCCCGCACTCAGCGCCCAGGACAAGGCCAGGCTGCAATTTTCTGGGTTAATTGCCAGGATGTCAGTGCAGGGGAGAGACAGAGATTCCATTGTGCCAGCTCCAAGTGCCTCTGTTCCAGGAGAACGGCTCATAAGCGACCTTGCTTTGTGTGCCCAGCCCTGGCCTGGCGCTGTCGCACAAGCGGCTGGGCTGACAAAGACAAAATCGGGAATTCTTGGAGATTTTGGGCAGTGAGGTATCTCCTGGAGCAGGCCTCAGACACAGAAGCCCCAGTTCTGTTTTCCTCATGGGTTCAGAGCAGAAAATCCAGTGCTGCAATGAGCAGAGCTGACGTTCCTGGGTGACAGGTCCTGGACTGCCGTCCCTGACCCACTGAGGGACCAAAAACCTGCTGAGGCAGTGAGGAAAAGAAAGATCCACCAGTGGCACACAGGGGGAGCCAGGATCCTCCAAGCCCATCCACCGGTGTGAGCTTGGCCCAGCCAGGTGTGGCCCTGCAGCACCAGCACCTGCAGTGCCCACGGCAGTGCCGGAGCACAGCCCCATCCTGCTTGTGCAAAACGAGGAGAGAAAAGTCCCTGTCTGTTGTCAAGCACTTGGGAAATAAAATGAAAGCCAGAGAGTGCCCAGCACAGCCCAGGGAGCAGCTGGGACAGCCCTGAGGGGCTGTTCATAGACAGGACTTTGACACCTTTCCTTCAGAGCCACCACTGCTGCTGACAGACACCACCCAGAGCCTTCTCCTTCCCAAGTGGGAAGAAAGCTGCCTTGGCTTGGCTTCCAGGGAAGTGGGGCAGCTACAAAAAAACCACACAACAATCAGAGGAAAAAGGAAAGTGATGCTGTCAAGCAGATACTGGCTCCAGGCCTCACCTTGGGTGGGAGCAGGGAACAACTGCAGCTGTGGTAAAGGAGCAGTGGGCGATGCAGCACATCCTGCCTGGAGGAATTCCCTGGGTGGCAGCAGCTCCCAAGGTCAGGAAGGTCAAAAGCAGCCAGAGCTGGATAACGTGAGCCTGAGGAGCCTCCTGGGCTCTCCTTGTTTAGGTATTTGTACATGTATATTTATTTGTATGTATTAGTATTTTTACAAAAGTGGCACAGGGTGCCCAGAGAAGCTGTGGCTGCACCGTCCCTGGAAGTGTTCAAGGCCAGGCTGGACGGGGCTTGGAGCAACCTGGAGCAGTGGGAAGTGTCCCTGTCCATGGCAGGGGATGAATCAAGTTGGGCTTTAAGGTTTCTTCCAATCCAAACCATTCCATGAGTCTGTATTTGGTGAGTTTTGGAAGACTGTGGTGAGGGAATAGCAAACACACCAGTGGGATCTCAGCAGCTCTTGGGGAAAGGCTGTGCCAGTGGATTGATCCTGGTCAGGATGGAGCAGGAACTGCAGGGAGGAAACACGGCCGGGAAGCAGGGGAGGAGGACAAATGGGTTCTGTCAAGCTAACTTGATCTATTTTTAGATAAAACTGTAATTAAGTCAGTACTTGATAACAGCAGGACTTTTAAGGTAATGGGGCTTCTGTTACGTATCTAAACGCAACATGGCACATATTAAATGGATCAGGAGATGTCTGTTTTCCCTGGAATGTAATTACAGCAGAGGCCTCGTTGGGTCAGCGTATCCAGGAGAGCCCTTTCGGAGGCAGCTCTCGACTCTGAGCTAATGCCCAGCCGAGTAAACAACGCTGGGTTCAGTGTCTCAGGTCATCTGTTAAAACACAAAGGCTGGGAGCCATTCCTCGGGAGTGGGGGCTCCCTCCTGGGAAACAGGGACCGGGAAACACCAAAGGGATCCTGGCGAAGCGGCCGGGACTGAGAGTCGTGTTCAAGACCACAGCAAAGACAAACAGAATTCCTGTCCTGTGTCTGCCTGGGCGAGCGACAGGCTCTGGCAGAGATCAGGGTGAGACGATCTCAATGAGGCCCGGGCTCCTGCCTGGCCTGCAGAGCCCCAGCCCCACCCGTGCTCCTGCAGGAACAGAACCCATGCCTGGGGCAGCAGCAGCGGCTTTCGGGAGCCCCCGGAGGTGCCCTGGGCCGCCAGATGTGCGCAGGGACAGCTGTGCCCACTGCCCATGGGCCAGAGCGGACAGCTCTGCTGCCACCCAGATGTGCTCCAGCTGCGGATGCTGCACCCTCACCCGCACGGGCCTCAGGTGCCCCGTGGCTGCCGGATGTGCCACAGCCGCGCCAGCTGTGCCCCAGCCCAGCTGTGCCCCTGGCAGTGCCCCGCCTTTGCCCTGGGCCCCAGCCGTGCCCGCCCCGTCCAGCTGTGCCCGTCCCGTCCAGCTGTGCCCGTCCCGTCCAGCTGTGCCCAGCTGCTCCTGCTGTGGTTCCTCGCCGCCCTCTGGCGGCCCTGGAGCCTCCCTGCGCCTCCCTCTCCTGCAGGATTTTCCCGGCTCCGTCATTTTATTCATGTTTTCTTTCATTAAAACCTCTCCTACCTTTATAAAGAGAATTTTTTCCCCTTCTTCCCTCTTCAGCGACCGTTCCAAAGGGGAAAAGTGGCTTTGTAGGAGCTTCTGGTTACGAAAATTCACCTTGTTATGATAAACACTCTAATTTGGAGAGATCGCAAGAGGAAAACTTTGGCCCTGGTGAGAATTCCCCCTGAAAGAGAGCAGTTAATAAGTGCCAGAGATCAATTCCTTATTTCACATAAAACTGGTTAATGGGAAGCAGGAATAAGAAAACAATTAAATATATCTTTAATATAAATAATGCTATTTAATTTAATAGTTTTACATATTTAATGTACATTTAATATATTTGTCATGTATTTATTATATAGAATTTTTTAAAAACAAACAAACAAAAAAAGACTGGGAAATAGGCTGAAGAAAATAAGTGACTTGTAATTTTTGGATCCGAATTTTTCACATCTGGAGCACACCTCTGGAATGACCCCTTTCTCTGTAACCCAGATCACACCCACCTCTGTCTGAAGTCTCACGTGGTGGGTCCTGTCCCTCACCTGTCCCCGGCTGCCACGGGCCACCTGCCCCCGGTGTTGTGCCAAACCACCTTCTCCCAGAGTTGCACTGGGGAGACTGGGCTGAGGGAAATTCAGGTTCCTCTGAGACTCATCACAGGGACCTTCAACGAGTTTTAGTCATGCAAAGACACAATTTAGCAGCCAAACACGCCGTGACAGCACCCAATCCTCCCACCATCCACCGTGAAAGGGCACGATGCAACCCGTGCACGTGGGGACAGCCACACTCAGTGTCACATCCCTGTCATCCTTGTTCTGCCCCCCATCTGCACCCTCTGAGCCACACAGCCAGGCTGCCCTTCCCCAGTGCCCCACTGGCTCCCTTCGGCTTTCATTCTGAGGCTCAGAAGACATAAATGGGATAAAAATAGTCAGCCCTGACAGCACAGAGCATGTGGCACCAAGATGTCCCCAAGGATGTCCTCAGAGGAGCCCCCGGGGCAGGCATGGGCAGGATGCAGCACAGGATCTGGACTCCTGCACAAGGAGTGGAGGGGCCCCCAGAGCCCCCCGGCTGCCCTGTCCCCTCCTGCCCCTCTCCCCCGTGTCCCCTCCTGCCCCTCTCCCCCGTGCCCTGTCCCTCTCCTGCCGGTTCTGGTGGCAGCGCTCGGGGCCGGGGCTCGCCGCGGTTCACTCCAAGGCTGCTGCACGCTCCTAGCATATTTTTAATGTATTTATCTCCCGCCGGCTTCCTGCCAGGCTGGTCTGGGGGGAAAAAGGGCACAAAGAGGCAAACGGTGCTGGGAGACTCCGGCTCTGCGGCCGCGCCCGCGCCAGCGACCGCCCTGGGGACGCGGGGAGGGGCGGCCGTGGGATGCGGAGGTGGCCGAGCCCGGTGTGCTCGCCACAGCCGGCTGCCAGCAGCCCTCCACCGGCTGCACAGGGCAGGTAGGGGCAGAACGGGCTCTGCAGCAGGGCTGGAAGCGGGTAGGGATGGGAGCCGGTGGCAGGGTTTGTCCCCGTCCCGCAGGCAGAGGTCCCGGGAGGGCCTCCGGGAAAGGGGGAGGCTGGACTCAATCCTTGTCTTTCACCTGGGCTGGAGTCCAGCCCCAAAATAGCCGTCCAAAAACAAGATCACATGAGAGGAAAAAAATAGCAAGGCGAAGGATTATCCATCCATAGTTCCCTGAGCGGTGTGGGTGCAGAGCCGCGGCCGGCACCGCCAGCCCGGGGCCGCTCCGCTGCCATTCCCGGTGCCAGCGCCCGGCTGCGGGACCCTGCCTGGCCCCGGGGCACCCGGGCGTGCTGCGAGGGGCCTGGGTGTGACCCTGTGGCTCCGAGGGGTGGAGCGAGGGGCAGCGTGACCCCGGCACATCACTGCCCACCCCCGGGCAGGTCAGCGGCGCTGCCCCCCAGCTGCCCCCAGCGCCCAGCCCTGCACACCTCGACCCTCCTCAGGTGAGTGCCTTTTCCGGCATCCTGCACTTCCCACCCTGGCACAGCCTCACAGATTCCCGGGGTCTTTGCAATGCTTTCCCAGAGGGTTTGCAGCACGTTCCTGGCTCCTGAACTCCTGGCCAAGCTCACCGGCTCGTCCACGTGTGTGGTGCTGAGGAACAACTGGGGTTTCCTTTTCCTCTGCCCCTCTCTGGGGCAGAGAGCTGGCAGGAGAGGGTCTCCACTTCGGTGCTGTTCCCAGCCCGTACTGGGCTGAGCGGTGCCCGCTGAGTCCTCCCAGGAATATCACCTCAGCTGGGATGGAACCAAAGCCCAGGACTGGGGGATCTCGTGGGTCTTCTTTTAAACGTGCAGGAAGTTCTGCTTCAGTCGTCTCTGCTGTGGCACCGTGGTTTGGGGGCATGAGGAGCCGCCGGGGCAGCGGGGCTGGGGCTCAGCTGCCCTCACAGGCACTGCCTGCGTGCGTGGGGCCAGGCAGGGAAGCACCTGCAGCTTCCTCGGGGCTCCGTGGTTAATTATTGACTGTGCTTCCAAAGGAGCCCGGGAAGTGTCTTTTATTGATGGCATTCAGAGCCAGGGGCTGCTGGGCGCCCGAGGTAGGGAGGTGAGGAGGTTCCCTACCACAGGCAGAGACAGGAGCAGGAGAGGAACAGGAGCAGCATCCAACCATCAAATGCATCCCGAGAGCCTGAGAAATACCAGGAAATACCACAGGCACCTGCTGCTGAGGCTGCTCAGGCAGGGCTGGCCTGGGGAGGGCAGCGGGGAGGCAGAGCTGCTCCCAAGGCAGTGCCCCCCATCNCTGCAGTGCCCCTCATCCCTGCAATGCCCCCCATCCCTGCAGTGCCCCCCATCCCTGCAGTGCCCCCCATCCCTGCAGTGCCCCTCATCCCTGCAGTGCCCCCCATCCCTGCAGTGCCCCCCATCCCTGCAGTGCCCCTCATCCCTGCAATGCCCCCCATCCCTGCAGTGCCCCCCATCCCTGCAGTGCCCCTCATCCCTACGGCTCTCGGTGCAGGGCACGGAGCCACTGCAGCACTATCGGTGTCTGGGTTTTGGCCAAGCCTCCTCTCCCTCGTGCCCGGCACAGATCCCGCTACCCAAGTCCATGTTTGCTCTGTGTCTGCGTCGCTCAGGCTCCTGGCTCCATCCCGGGGCCATCAGCCCTCGGAACAGGCAGAAAGGACACAAATTTGGCAGGACAACGTCTGCAAAGCACCGCAGCAGGGCTGCTGAGTGCCGACCACAACCAGGAGGCAAGAGCAGCCGGGCAAGTGGGGAGGGCTGGGGTGCAGGGAGGGGGCAGCCCCCTGCAGCTCCCAAACAAGGGGGTGTTCCTTTGAGTGAGAAAATGGAGCAGCATTTCCTAATCCTCCTCACATCCTCACAACCCCCGTGCCTTTCATCCAGGAGAGCCTGAGGCAAAGCCAGGCCTGCTCTTCTGTTAGATTCAGGAATGTTTGGCCATATCTATTTTTTTATTTTCTGAAAAAGCAAGAGGAAATCTTGGGTGGAATTATTAAAAATAATGGAAGGGAAAAAAAAAAAAAAGAATATTGATATGACCGGAAAGCTCCGAGTCCACCTGCGTTGTGGGGAGTGTTAGGAGCCGTCCCCAGCAGGCGCTGGTAACCACAGTCAACTCGGGAATGTTTTATCCAAACGTCTGGGCTCCGGGCATTTCCAGCCCGGAATGCCTGTCCAAACACACTGGCTCCACGTGAGCCGGGACTAAAAGCCTATTCTGAGCGAGCCTTAGATAACGCAGCCTAAACATCGCCACATCAAAGGGCTCGTGGAGACCGGCCAAGCGCTGAAATCATCGCTCGGGCTCCGTCAGTGCTTCATTAGGGCTTCATTAGTGCTTCATTAGTGCTGCAGCAGCGACCGCGGCCTCGCACCCCACACAGCCGCCCCCCAACCCGCTCCCACCCTGGCACCCCCTGAGCCCCGAGCCCACCCCTGGCCCCCAGCAAGGCCAGTGCCCCGGCACAGCCCCTGCGGCAGAGCCAGCACCGCCACCAGGCTCCAGCGCCCGTCCTTGGGGACGCGGAGCTGCATTTTATCCGGCTGACAGCGCTCCCGGAACGCTTCGGCTTTTAAGGCCAAGCTCTCCCGGTGCCAGCGGGAACGCAGCCGT
>VXAC01007939.1:483477-501600 GCA_013399225.1 Rhipidura dahli | reverse complement strand
GCCCGGCATGGCCCCGTGGCTGCCCCTGCCCCGGTCCCGTCTCGGCGGCTGCCCCCGGGGAGGCAGGGACCCGTCCTCGCTGCCCGGGGCACTCGGGGCTGGCTGGGATCAGGGAGCTCATCGCCTTCCCCGAGGGCACGGAGACACCCAGCGCCGCAGGCATGTGCTGTGCCGCAGGGAAGGGAAACGCCAGAGACAGGAAGGCCGGTGCTGCTCCGGTTCCTTGTCCGCTCCTGCTGCCGGGGGGCTCAGCCCCAGCCGCTGCCCACTGCGCTGCCCGGGGGTCGGGCAGGGCGGGCANCCGCATCCTCCCGCCGCTCCCCCGCCCCGAGGCAGCTCCTCCTCATCCTCACCATCCCCGATCGCTCTGTTCCACCCCGGTTCTCCCCGCGCGCACTCGGGAGCCGCAGCCGGGAGCGCCGCGCAGCCGCCGGTAGGTGCGGGGGGGGCGGCGGGATTGAGCCCCACGGGGTGCCCTGACAGCCCCACGGAGACCCTCGGGATGCTCACGCGTGCCCCACGGCACGGATTCCCACTGGAGATTCTGGGATCCCCTAGGGATGCTCGTAGATGCTCCACGGATACCCAGGGGATGCTCTGCCACCTCCACAGACCCCCGCGGGGTGCTCTGGGTTCCCCACGGGATGCTCTGCCAGCCCCAAGGATCCCCACAGGAGGCTCTGGGACCCCTAAGGGATGCTCTGCCACCCCCACCGATCCCCAGGGGATGCTCAGAGCGAGGGGGCAGAGGGAGGTTCTGAAGTGCAGGGTCGGACTGGGATGTGGTGAGGCAGCAGGTCCCTCCCCCAGGGACAGATTTAGGATGGCGGGGTGCTGCTCCCCCCAGCAGGGACAAACCCCCCCGAACCCTGCAGGTGCCCCCAGACCCTGGGAAAGAGGAGTGGCTCAGTGGTGATGGCATCATTCCAAATGACAATCTCCAAATTACTGCAAATTCTCCTGGAGCTCTGGGCAGAAGCCCAGATCAGAATTTGAATTGAAATATATAAAACCCCAAACATTTTAAATGACAAAACACAATATTTGGACCATTAAAAAAAAAACTAAACCAAACTAACTAAAAAAAACCCAATAAACAGAAAGGAAAATCGTTGCAGTGACATAGCACTACAAATGGTTCATTTTTGATGCAAAACAAATAAACCACAGAACCATTGAATGGTACGGGGAAGCCACAGCTTCTCTGGGCAGTTAAGCAGGATTAGGGATGCCCCATCCCTGGCAGTGCCCAAGGCCAGGTTGGACACTGGGGCTTGGAGCAGCCTGGGACAGTGGGAGGTGTCCCTGCCAGGGCAGGGGGTGGCACTGGATGGGCTTTAAGCTCCCCTCCGACCCGAACCATTCTGTGATGATTCCATGATTTATGACTGAAATTCCACCACGGGGATTATCCCGATGGACCTGACAGCCCAAACACCTCATCACCACCATGCCCTGAGCTGTGAGCTGCTCTCTCACCCAAAACAAAGATGCCAAACACAAACACAGATTGCTGCAGGCTCCAATCCCCCTGGCTGGAGGTGCAGGTGTCAGGCTGAGACCCCGCACGGCCCCAGGGCCACATGTCCCCACTGCCCCCTTCCCTTGCCAGCACCTGCAGCCTCTTGGCTTCTTCAGGCCATTCTGCAAAGGGGAAACCCCCAACAGAGCAGCAACAGCTCCGTGTCCCTGTCCCTGTCCCCTCCGATATCATCAGCTCCCTGTCCCTGTCCCCTCCGTGCCAGGGGTCCCGGGCGCTGTGGGGCTTTGGCTCAGCTGGTCGGGAATAAGGATGGGGAGCCAGAGCCAGCTGCACGATGAGCTGGGAGGAAGATCAAGGTCTCGGCAGTGGGAGGAAGGCCAAAGACATTCAGGGAGCTTGGGAGGAAAAGTTCATCCCCTGGGCTGGGGTGGAGCTGGGAAGGAAAGTTTATCCAAAGGGCTTGCAGAGCTCTGGGTCTGGCTGGAGACCTCGGCAGACCCAACCTCTGTCCAGCCCAAATCCACAGTGTGTGTTCCTGCAGATCCCAGGCACGGAGGAAGCTGGGCTGACCCGGTGTGCAGGGAGAACAATTGCACATTGTGCTGCCTTATCACCACCGAGCCCTGTCCTGCCTGAGGAACCCATTAAACTTTAGACCCCTCTTTGGGCAGCCCTTCCCGTTCATCTCGTGTGCCTCCTCAGCCTCCCACCCCTTCTCACCCTCCACTTTTTCTTGGTCTCTGCTTTTCCTTTGGCCTCCCATTTTATTTTGGCCTCCTGCACTTTTCAGCCTCTGCATTTCTTTCCCCCTCCCATCCTTTCTTGGCCCTCTACCCTTTTGCAGCCTCTATTTTTTCTGTCCTTGTTTTTATTTCTGATCAACCTTTTTTTTTTCTCTTGCAGTCCTCAGCCATTACTTTTTTCCTCCCCAACCTTCTTTGTGACTCCACTTCTTTTCCAGACTCCTCACCTTTAGCCTCCATTTCTCTTTCAGCCTTCCTCACTTATTCCATCTCCATTTTGTTTTGCCCCTTCATTACTGGCCTCAAAACACATCAACACTCGCACTGCATCTTACAAACCTTTTCAGTAAATATTCCCTGGCAAAAAAAAATGTATATTCCAGGAAGGTAAAGGCTGCCCTGACCTCCCAGGCTGCCCCCGGGTACCAGCACTTCTCCCTCCTGGGCACAGTGAGCACTGACTCACGGCTGGGGCATTTTCAGGAATCCCATGTACATTGTCTGGCAGTGCAGAGCTGTCGGGGATTATCATGGGGGTTGGAGGCCTGGCTGGGTCTGTCTTTCAAATAGAAACCTCACAATAGAAATCCCTTTGCAGAAGAATTTGTTGAAAACCAGTTCAGCGAGAGACACGATGGCTTTGTCACAGTCTCTGCTGTGGATGCAGGAATCCTCTGGTTTTGAAAGGTGCCTGGCTCAGTTCAGTTCCTGTTTCTTCCCTTGTTTCCAGCATCAGTGTCTGTTGGTTTAAAGCTCTTGCAGAGGCTGGGGCCGTGCAGAGCAGCAGCAGCAGCAGCAATCAGTGACTTGCAGGTTTATATTCCTCAAATTCTGTCGGTGTTAAACAGGGCAGGTGCCACTGCCCACCAAGGGATGGGGACTTGTGCCTCATGCCTGGGGTCCCAGAGCCAGCTCTGGCCTCCAGCCCTGAGGAGGCAGAGACAGTCTGCACCTGGAATCTGCAGTGACAAAACTCTGGCTGCCACAGGTCCTGCTTTTCTCTCTAAAAGCTTAAATAACAAAAGTGTTTCATTTTCATCTGCTGAAGGTGGCAGAGAAAGTCTCAGACAGATCCTCACAGTGCCAGGGTTAATATTTAGGAATTCCCTTCAAGAACAGCCAATACACAGCCAGTGCTAAATAAAGCTCCACTAATACAGCCTCCTAACACACACCCATGGTCCAGCTTAAAGCCTAACCTCAGTTTTAGTGAGGTTACAAACCCCATTCTCCTGGGTCTTAACTCAGAAGTGAGTTCAGAAGAACCCCCTTCCCCTTCTGTTTGTGCTTTCCCAACCCCCCAAACCCTCTCCCTTGCCCAGGGAAAGCAGCAGACGGAGGAGGCTGCTGGGGAAAGGGCCAAGCTGAGATCCCACAGGGAGCTTCCCCAGCCTGTGGCACCAAAGCCTGGCAGCTGTCCCTGAGGATGGGGCAGAGAGGGGTTCCACGGGGTGTGGGAACCAGGCTGGCTGCTGTGCCCAGGTACCACTGACTCACAGCATGGCATCTGAAACCCTTTTGTCCCCTCCAGACTCCTTTTGGGAGTGGTGGTGTCTGCCCTGAGCCATCCTGCCGAGGATTTGCCCACTGCCCACAGCAGTCTGGACACACAGTTCATCCATGACTCACGGCCCACTGTGCTCACAAAGTCTGTCCTTGCTCTGGGCTCTTAATTTAGATCTGGGTGTCAGCCTTGATCTCGGATCCTTCCTTGCCACAGCTCTGGGGCTGGTAAATCTGCCTGTCCCACCTGCAGGCCAGCCTTGCCAGCTCTCACCTGTGCAGGGACCCTGTTTCTGCAGAACCACAGAATCCAAGAGCTGTGTAGTTTAGAAAACCCCGCTAGGACCATCAAGTGCCACCATTCTCTGGGCACTGCCAGGGCCACCACCAGCCCATGTCCCCAGGTGCCACATCCACATGGCTGTCAGAGCCCTCCAAGGCAGAGCCAGCCTGGCAGTGACCCCTGTGAGGGGGGTCCCTGTGAGGGGCACGGCTGCTCAGCCTGAGGCACGGCCATCCCCCCTTGCTCAGGGGGCCCCCAGCTGCACACCGAGCCTGTCTGCCCCGTGCTCAGGGCACGGAACAGGAGCAGCAGCCTGAGGAGTGGTTTCCCTTCTCCGCTCTCATCCGGGGCAGACAGAAGGGGGAGATCTTTACCGCGACAAATCCCGCGCTGTGCATCCCAGGATGAACTCCAGATGCGAGCTGTCTGCTTATCCCAGACACTCTCTGCACGCTGTAAACCCCCTGGAAATGATGCTGATCACGGGAGCTCAGTGACAGACAACCCATCTGCTCCCTGCCCCTGTCCCTGGCACAGGCTGCCCGCGGCAGTCACTGTGGGCACTGTGGGCACCTCCTGTGCCACCCCAGCGGGACAGGGACCACCCCGTCCCCTCCATGCATCTCCACACCCCCCAGACCTGGCACAGGACCATTTCTGTGTCCATCACTCACAGACCCCAAGGCTGCTCTGCTTTTCCCCACTCCAGTTACGTTTTCCCCAGAGAGGTTCCTTGTTTTTCCCAGAGAGATCCATCGTAGCTGCTCTGACAGCTGCACAGCCCCACAGGACGGGCGGGTGTTGTATACAAAACTACCCAAATGTGTACTTTTTCACTGGAATTTCCATCTCTCTTGATATTTGATTCTCTATCGAAGGTCAAATCTCGGACATAAAACACAAGCATTTAACATCAAGTAAAACACCCTCCCTTCCCCTTCCTTAGTATTCCCATCGCTGTGGGCTGTTCCCAAAAGCTTCTGGCTGATGGGAAGAGTTACTGGCTGCCAGACTGCAAATGGGGATCCTGGAGCTCACACCTCCCCTGGTGTAGATGTGATCCCCACAGGGGATGCTCAGTGACTCCCTGGGGATCCCAGTGCAGGGCTGAACGTGCAGCTCACGAGTCAGGAAAAGGTAAAACCCCCTTGGGTTGTGTCTCCTGGCCAAACAGCAACTGCTGATCCTCAAACTCTGCCTGGTTGTCCCAAAGTGTTTGGTTTAGTTTGGGGTTTTTATTCCACTTAGACAGTCCAGGGCATCTTTCTGTCTTGATTATCACAAGCATCACAGCAGAGCAGCTGCTGCTGCCCCATCCCTGGCAGTGTCCCAGGGCAGGCTGGACGGGGCTGGGAGAAGCCTGGGACAGTGGAAGGTGTCCCTGCCATGGCAGGGGTGAGACTGGATGAGTTTTAAGGGCCCTACCAACCCAAACCATCCTGGGATTCCATGATCCTTGGCAGCATCCCTGTGGGCCAGCCTGGCCCCACAGCTTTCCCCTGAAGCAGCTGTGGAAACACCGGACACAGCAAACGCCGCGGTGCCTCTGAACTGCCCACTCGGGAGCTGCAAATAGCACCGTGGGTGGTGTCAGCTTGGGGCTGAGGTTCAGCAGGTTGTTAAAATTGCAGCCTTCTGTCCTGCACCAAGCCCTTTGTGATGCTTTGCTGTTTACAGAGATGAGAAGGGGCAGAAGAGCTTCCAAAAAACATCCCCTTCCCTCGGAGGGTTCTGTAATGGAAACCCAAGGCAGGGCTCTGTTTTCCTTGGAGCAGCACTGCCTGCTCCTGCTGCTGGCACAGCCTGTGGTCACACATGTCCCAGCAAGGACCAAACAGGTGCCCAGCTCTGCAGGGACACAGGTGTCTCGTTGTGCCCCTGTCTGGGACAGCAGGACCAGGGTCAGGGCTGTGCCATGCACGGGGTCTGGCAGGTCCCAGTGAGTGACTCACGCTCCTTCCCAGGCCAGAGCTGAGGGTGACAAACAGAGCTCAGTGTCCATGGCCTCCAGAGTCACCCACTGCCACAGCTGAGAGTTCCCCAATGTTTGCCTGAAGAGCACAGCTCAAAGCAGTAACCTGTCTGGCTCCACAGACCACAGGAGGTGGAGATGCAGAGCTGCTCTCCATAGTTTACTCCAGTGACTGCTTAGCCACACTGATTCCAGTTCTTTGCTGACCCACTCATATGCACTTTAACAAGATTCAGCTCTGAGCTTGCCTTGCTCTGCTCTTTCATCTGAAACACTCCTTGCACACTCCCACATGCTGCAGCTTTCCACTGGAAGGCGTTTTCTCCAGTCCCAAAGTCATGCAGATAAGAAAATTATTATTTATTGAAGGATTTTCCTGGTAATAGCCATTATTAACTCCAGCTTTTATTGCACTGTTATTGAGCAACAGCCTAAGCTCCTTACTCAAGCAGCCTGGAGGAAAAAAAACCAGGAGCTGGCATCCAGGGGTACTGGAGACTGAATTCAAAATAAGATTTTGGGCAACAGAATTAAGAACAGGATTCTCCCAGCCAGTCTTACTTAGATGTTAAAAAGAGCAGCTGTGCAGCCCTTACACAAACACTGCTGGATGAACACCATCAACTCCCTGCACAATTGCTCAGTAAATCACTGCTGAGCTTATGGTGAGCCCAGAAACCAAGTGATTTTCCTTGGAACAACCCAGCCCGAGGCTGTGCTGGAGGAAGCTGGATTTCTGAGCGATGGTATGTCTGGTGATGGTTAACCACCAGGATGGATGTGAGGTTTCACTTGGCCTGGAGAAGAAACCCACGATTCCAGCATCCTCTGCTTCCCTGGGGTATAAAGGCTGCGCCCAAACTCCAAGCCCAGGTTTGAAGCTGGAGCCAACCCTCGGCTGGGCTTGGCCACCCTTCAGAGGGCCAGCTGCAGGAAGTGCTGCCCGACACCGTTCGAGCATTCCTGCCTTTCTCAGGAATTCCAGCCCCACGGGCATCAGCAGGAGCCCCGGAGATGTCGGAGCCGTCTGAGCGCCGAGGGGGTGGCGAGGGTGACCAGGACACAGAGTGACAGGCACGTACCTGGAGGGGCCTCAGCACAGGCTTGGCTTGGGGTGGGACTGGGACGTGGTGTGACAGCAGAGCCAGGTCACCCCTTGGATTAACAGCATGGAGGGAATTTCTGGGGCTGGAGTTCGTCATTCGGCGTCATCCGTCCGTCCGTCCATCCGTCTGTCCGTCCGTGGGTGTGCGGGGCAGCCACACCTGCAGCACCCGCCCAGACAGGCACAGCCAGGGCTCTGTGGTCTGACTGTGTGCCCAGTGTCCTGCACGGACACCGGGGGCGGCTGGCAGGGGATGGGGACACTGCAGAGCCGGCTAAAGTGTCACCGGCTGCACCTCCTGCTGCGGGAACTGGGCAGGGAGGGATCGGACCCCACCGCAGGGCCCCCAGTGTGGGGCTGCTGAGCAGGAGCCAAGGGGCACCCGGAGTGCCCCCTGCCCCCAGGGGGTTCCCACATCATCACAAAACACTTCAGCCGCCACCCCAGCAGCCGCATCCCGCGTGGTTTCCGCTGCCTCCAGGTGCCTTTCCTTGGGAAGCCAAGCACGGGCAGAGCCAGGGGCGAGAGGTGCCCACAGCCCATCACCGAGGTGGCAAAGCCGAAACAAGGTACCTGTGCCTGGTGCATCGCCCCTGGGTGCTCAGCAGCCTCGGCAGCACAGAGCCCGCTCCTCGGGTGGCAGGGATGGCATCGGTGTCACTCGCGGCCAGCGCCGGTGGCTGCTCCCGGCCAGCTCCCCGTGCTGGAAGGAGGCAGCGAAGCACAGGAGCGGGGACGTCGCTTTGCACCGCTCTCGGAACCAGCCCGGGAGAGGGAAAGGGCACCTGGGAAAGACCGACAGGACCCCCTGCACCCGGGAGGGAAGGGGAAGCCTGGGGCGTTTGCAGGTGCCCCCCGGGAGCAGCGCATCCCCCGGCCCACCCCAGGCTGCAGGGACTGGGCTTTGCTGATCCAGGCTGCTCTCCCCATCCAGCTCTGCGAGACGGGGCTCAACCCCGGGACGCGAGGCACAAATCTGTGGGATTTGTGTGTGCAGCCAGTGCTGCTCTTGTTCGTGTCCCGGCTCTTGGTGCGAGCCCAACAAGGATACAGGGACAAGACCTTCCTGGCAAAGCTCCTGCTCGGGGCTGGACTGGCTCCTGGAGCTGGAACCGCAATTAAGTTAATCACCGGATGGCCAAGGGCCGTGGGTGGGAGGCGGGAGAGGCGGGAAGGGAATTAGAAAGTGGAGACTCTCTTGGTTTCCTGTCTCCCCACGGACACCACCGGCTCGGTGGATTTTGCGCAGGCGGTCCCAGCGAGGAGCAGCAGCCGGGCTGCCCCGGGCTCGGGGCTCTGAAAAACCACACCTGGCTCCGGGAAGGGACAGGGCTTCCCCTCGGGCATCCCTGAGGGCACAGGGCTGGGATGGGTTTACCCTGTCCCTCCCGTGCTGCTGCTGTGTTTGGCATCGGCCATTAGTGACACCCGCTCAGGAGGCTGCTAAAGATTTCAGCTCTGTTTTACCTGCTGCAAATCCAGTGTGACTGAGTGGAGTAGCTGTTTGCTGGGGGAGAGCAGGAGATGATGACAGCAGGCATTAGTGAAATTGATTTCCATGCTTTTGGTCACACTTCATGCAACATATTCCACTTGCAAAGGGTACAACCTGGCTGATAAATATTTCATTAGGCAGTTAATCACATCGCTAGAGATAAAATCACCTGGCCATAAACAAGATTATGAGAAATGAGCCAATGCATTCCACTGATACTCACAGAATGATCTATTGCATATTAATCGTGTGCTTTGCCTAATCATTTATTAAGTCCTTCTAAGAGGATGTACAGTCCAAGGAATTCAAGCTGTGCCTTGCACTGCCAGCCCTCGGGAGGGGAGGCAGCCCTTGCAGGCTGCCCACGCTGATGATAACCCCAGACCCACCAAGCTGCTCCTGCAGCAGCCAGAGCACGAGGAAACCTCTGCCTGGCCTCTAATTCTTTCCTGGATGAGGAAATCCATTGCATGCAATGGTTCTCTAAAACTTACCACGGACAAAAGCCCTGTTTATCTGAGAGACGTTTATCCCAGGTAGTTCTCAGACCACCCCAAAGCCCACAGGAACCCCCAGAAAGGCAATTCAGAGCCCAAATTCCTTAAAAATATTCTACCTGTTGTAAGTGCTTTCCATTCCCATATGGAGTGCCTGGTCTGCCTGGGAAGTGACTGTTCTGTTCAGGTGACTGCAGTCAGCAGTGGGAATGGGAAAGGAGCCCACCAGGAGGTGATGCTGTCTGATCCCAGCTGAGTCACACGTCCTGGAAGAAACAGGATTGCTGCTTTAATGGAGAAAATAACACTTTCCAAAGTGAAACCAACTGGAGTGTTTCCACTGCACTCACCAGAGCCAGGCTCAGGAGACACTGATCTCATTAACTGAAGTTGGACAAAACCCCAGGAGACTCCTGGGTTTAGCAGCTTCTCATCTCTCTGGAGTTCTCTGTGGGATCTTTAGCTGATCATCTAAATGACAGCTGTGATTAACTGCACTCTTCATCACTGTGGCCACTCAGAGGCCATCCAGAACATTTCTTTCCAAGCCTACGCAAAGAACTGTGTCCAAAGCCAAGGACAATTTTGATGTATTTGAATCAATCCAATCTGGTTTTAACCCAGTAGCTGAGATACTTCTGCTTTCCTTCATGTAGTAGCCAGGTATTTTATACCTAAGGAGAAAAGGCTCACCTTAGCTGGCTGCCTCTGGGTTGAGTCTTTGCTGGCCACTAAATTTGTGCCACAGGAGCCATAAAAAAACCCCACCGAATTTCTGGCAATTCTGACACACAAAAACCCTTTGGACCATTAGGAATCCCCCACATTTCCATCAACACCACCTCTGTCATGTGAACAAGTGCTGTGTAGTGGAGTCTGCATCAGCTCTAAAGCAGAGAGAGCAGGTCCCCACTCCTTCCACAGCTCCCAGCGTGTGCTGTTATTTCAGAGCTCACACGCCTGACATTGGCAGCACGACCAGCCCTCGATGCTCAGAGTCAGATGCTTGAAGAGTTTGGGATTTCACATCAAAGCCTCTGGTCTGGCCAGTGACAAAGTTTGGAACCAACCCCAAACTTCTCAGAATTTCACAGCTCTTCCGGCCCCGCGCCGGGCTCCTCTCCCTCGGAGCTGCAGGGAGCCAGCACAGCACAGCCACCACGGCTCAGCAGGACCTGGATCAAATGAGCATTCAGGCTTAACTCACTTCCTAAGTCTTTTTTTTACCTTCATAAGTTATGTCTGATCCTTTGGGGCACTGACATCTCCACCCAGGAGGAAGAGCTGGGTGCCCTCAGCTCCCCACAGCGCAGACGGAGCTGGGGCTGTCCCGGAGCCGGTGCCCCGGGTGCAGCTCCCAGGGATTCACCCTCGGTGGGATTTTCTCTCAGGTAGCACAGCAGAGCTGTTGCACAGGGCTGGAGGAAAGAGGAGCCACAAACACAGCTGCTCTTGGACAGACTCCAGCTCAGCTCCAACTCACTGTCCTGGTGGGACCGGCAGGGTCAGTGCTCGGCAGCAGCCATTCCCCTGTTACAGCAATCTCCTCTTGGAATATTTTCCTTTCTCTGTGGGGCACCAAAGAAACGCTGGAGTGTGGTGCCTCGCAGCCTTGCATATTTGAGAGAGCTTTCTGTTCTGCTTTGAGCTATTTAATAGCATTGTTGGGCTTCTACCCAAAGAAATAAGGCTCTTTATGTTGTCTTTGGTTCAGGTTCTCTCTCTCACTCGTGCTTTTTAATTCCCATAAAAACCTAACGTGTTCCTGCCAGCAGTATAATGGTAGGGCCATGAGTGGTGGTGTTTGCAGAGGAACAGCTCCATGGCCATAAAGGCTGAGAACAGCGATAGCATTTAGCACGGGGAGTCAACAGGAGTGGAGAAGTGTTCACTGAGCTTTGCTGGGGCAGTCAGGGCAGCTGGCGAGCACCTAAAAATAGCAAAAATAACCTTAGAGGAAATAAGTGATGATGAGGAAGCTGTTTGCAGTTGAGCTGCTCTGGTCAAGCTGTCTGGAAATGCCCTCAGACCTTGAGGTGACTGTGGGGAGCACCCAGCCTGCTCCTCACTCCTGCTGGCTGCAGAGTTTGCTGAGATCCTGATCAGAGCTCTTGGATCTGAGATTTTTGCTTCTCAATACCATCCATCATCAACCCAGGAGACTTCTGAGCGCCTTTCACCCTCACATAAAGGTTCAAGAAAAGCTTTGGTTCTAGGAAATTACCCAGTGCTGCTGGTCTTGATGAAAGCTCAGTGGAGGAGCCCTGTGTGCCACCCTGGGGGCTTTCCTTCAGAGAAAGGCTGGCACTTGGCAAGGAAAACTGAGCTACTGCATGAACAGTATGATGTCTTGCAAGAAAAATTAATTTAGGGACCAGACACTCTAAGAAATATTCAATTTCACCTGACAGTGGTGTTATAAAACGATTTTGAGTTTGTGTTTGGCAGGTCCATCCCCTGCTTTGGAAAGCACCAGGAACCACAGAGCTTCTGAGGCTGCATCCCCCCCCTCTCCAGACAGGGGCTGGTCTGTGTTGTCACTCCAGAAAGCGCTTCCCAAAATCCCAGCCTGTGTCCAGTGGGGCACCTGAGAGCGAGGGCTGCAGTCTGTTTGAGAAGCAGGGTTGGTGCAGTGGCTGGGGCTGCTTCCAGCAGCAGCCACACAGGCTTTATCTCCAGGGGTTCAGCTTCAGCAACCCAACTGCCAGAGGTTTTCATCCTCTGCAGGCATCTGGGATCCATTGCCAGGAGTAGTTTCCCCTTCTTGCAGCTGCACTTGCAGGTTTTTTAAAATACTGAAGGGTTTAGAGACAAATGTTGAGAGGTTCTCTGTGCAGGTACATGTGTGTGAGTGTGTCTGTTGCAGAATTGCCACTCTCAGTATCTCCCAGGACCCTCCAAGCCCCAGAGCAAACCCACAGTGTGGCCCTGGCTCCATCCCAACGCACCAGTAGCACAACTCAGTGCTAAAGAGACATTTTTACAATCTATAAACACATATAAACAGTGACTATAAAATATTTTCCATAATACAGCTGTGGGAATACATGACATTTAAAGCAATTTCCTGTATCTAGATTTATTCTGTGCCACGTCTTTTTCTGTTCATAAATCCACTTCTCTCCAAGCACTGCGGGACTCTGGGTATGAAAGGCAGAATGAATTCACAGGAGGTTTTAAATGGAGTTTCTGGGCTAAAAACATGACTGTACCTGGAATATCTGTGGGACTCTGGCCCCCATCTGTGGCATCCCCTGATGCCACGTCTGTGATGGCACTTCTGTGGTGGCACTTCTGTGGTGGCACTTCTCACCCTCCAACATCCACAGCATCTTTCTTTTATTGGTCTGGTGATGCCTTCAGGTTTTGGCATAGCATCTGCTCAAATACAGGCTGTGACCACAGTCTCCTGCAAAATGAGGTTTCAGTGTGTTCTTCCACTGTCCCAGGCTGCTCCAAGCCCCAATGTCCAGCCTGGCCTTGGGCACTGCCAGGGATCCAGGGGCAGCCACAGCTGCTCTGGGCACCCTGTGCCAGGGCCTCCCACCCTCCCAGGAACAATTCCTTCCCAGTATCCCATCCATCCCTTCCCTCTGGCACTGGGAAGCCATTCCCTGTGTCCTTCCCCTCCAGACCCTTGTCCAAAGCCCCTCTCCAGCTCTCTTGGAGCCCCTTTAGGCATTGGGATGCTGCTGGTTGATTCAAGGCATATCCTAGACTCAAAATTCCCATTTTCCATATGCTATTGATCACTGTCTGGGTAAATCTCCTGCTCAGCCCAGGCAGTGAAAGCTCCTGCCCGCTGCTCATCTGCCACCCTACCCAGAGTGTGTCCTGACCTTTTCCATGTGTGCCCCTGGGCCAGGTGAGCTGCAGAGTGCCAAGAGATGAGCAATATTTACTACCTGACATGCAGTGGGTGTTGCAATTCCTGGTCATAACTGTGTTTGAGAGTTATAATAGTGGAGAGAGAGTTATTACCTGGGCTCCCTTCCCGCCTCTTGCGGGTTCCAATCAGACACTGGGTGTTTTTCAAACTGGTTTTCTGAGCGTGTAATTTTAGCACGTACGTCAATAGAAAGAAGAACAAAAACAGAATTCGCCGTGATAAAATTAAAAGGACAGAGTCCCTCCTGCCCGGCCCCGCCCGGCGGGGACACAGCCCCCCGCCACCTCCCACGCTGGGGGAGCATCACCTTGGGCTGTGTCACAGCGCTGTGAATCACCTGCCCCGGCCAGCCCTGCCCCGGGACCCCCGGGCTCCCTCCTCCCTCCCCGCCTGCCTTTAAAGCCCGGCAGCAGCGTGTGCCCAGCACTCGGTGTCACCCCTGCTGTCACCTCTCTTTGCAGCCCTGCCCTGGGAGAGGCTGCGGGATGGCCGAGGGGGAAATCACCACCTTCACCGCCCTGACCGAAAAATTCAACCTGCCCCCGGGCAACTACAAGAAACCCAAACTCCTGTACTGCAGCAACGGGGGCCACTTCCTGCGCATCCTCCCCGACGGCACCGTGGATGGCACCAGGGACCGCAGCGACGAGCACAGTAAGCGAATCCCGGGGGCTTCTTGGGGCGCTCCTTGCTCTGATTCCATCGGCTGGGACGGGGGGAGCTGAGGAAAACGGGGTCTGGACCAAGGTTTGTGTGACAACCCAGCTCCCAGGGGCCAAAGCCAGCTGTAGCTCGCACACAGAGCAGGGGAGGTGTGATATGTGTGCTACCGAAGTGTAGATATATAAAATATATAAACGGATATCTCAGGTATGAAATCTGGCACTGGCATCACCAGGGCTGGGTCACACGGGGAGCTGGCCCTGGCAGGAAGGGCTCGGGGCAGCCTGGCATGCCACACACGGCCAGCATCACACGGAATTCTGTGCTGGCCTTGCCTTGTCATCTGTGTGCCACAGCTGTCTCACAGGTCACTCTTGCCAGGGTCTCCCCTTACCCGTTCCCACCCCTGCAGTCGGTGACCCTGGTGGCTCCAGCCCGTGGGACACTGGAACCTGTTGCTGGGAGGAACGGCCCCCACAGATGCCACCCCTTGTCCTACCAAGGAATCATTGGGAATTTTATGCTTTTTGGGCCCTTGCGTGACCAAAAACTCTTCAGAGGATTTTTTAACCCAATGCCCTGCAAAGCTCCTGCAGGGCTCCGTGGGCAGCGGGGCTGGGCTCTTCCCCTCGGCTCTTGGCAGCGACCTGTGGGTGCACCGTATCCTGAACATTTACTGGAACGCCACCAGGACCTGCCAGGCTCCTATCTGGTGGGCAGGAAGGGCTGGGAGGAGCCAAGCCAGCCTTACAAAGTGCTAAGAAAAGCACTTTTATTTTCTTTAAACCACAAAAGCACATGTGGCTTCTCCCCCAAACTTAACCTTTCCTCTCGCTATTGTTGTTTTAATGACAGGCAGTTTAGAGCCGAGTTTTAATTACAAACACTGTCCCCAGCGCCAGGCAGTGCTGGGGGATGGATGAGGATGAGCTCCCTGAGGCTGGATAAACACAGAGTGGGGCTCCAGCCTCCAGCCAGGAATAAACCTGGCACGTAACCCTCAAACCCCCGGGAAAGGCAGGATGATCACCCGAAGGATCTGAAAGACAGGACTGGGCTCACAGACACACGAGGAGAGGTGGTGTGAGTTCAGGCAGTGTCTCTGCCGCGTTTTGCAGAGGTTTTGCTGGAGTGAGAAGGGTAGGTCAGGATGAAGATGGCCTCTCCTGGGACATGGGGAGCTACCCAGGACAGGAGCATCCATTTCCCATGCCCCAGCCTCAAGCTGTCGTCTAACAGCATGGATGCCGTCACACAGCCCAGCCTTTTTCCCTCTGGAAGAGCAAATCCATCACCTCGGAGCGGTCCCCGTGGCTGCACCACGCACGTGGGCAGGGACTGCGGGCGGGTCCTGCGCCCCGGCACGCTCACACCTCCCTGCTGCTGGCCTGGGGCCACGTGTTTGCAAAGCTCCGCCAGAAAGGAACCTCCTGTAAATGATCTCATAAACTCGGATACAGGAATGCACTAATATTTACAGAGGAAACTCCTGGAAGGGCTGTGTGCCAGCAGAGCAGCCCTGTGCAAGGTACCCTGCTCCAAGCACCGGCGCTGCCACCGTCCTGCCCCTGTGCCTGGAAAAGGATGGAGCTGCTCTGCATCATTCCCTGGAGTGCAAGAGGAGCAACCCAGACCATGACTGGCACTGTGGGGTATTGTCACCCAGCTGGGACAGGCACCTGCCAGCCCCAGGGAGGGACAAGACACAGAAACACCCCCGGTTCATTGGGAAGCCAGCAGGGACAGCAGCGGTGTGCACTCTGCAAACTGCCCCTGCCCACGTGCATTTCGCTCCAGACAAATACCAAGAATTCTTATCCTTCTCTTAAATGGCCTCAGAATCAGGGAGGATCTCTAAGAAGTGCAGAAGGAGTCACTGTCTCTAAGCCTTTGTTGTCCAGCCCCATGTCAGGATCCACTTTCCTGCATCCTTTTTTCCCTGCATCCTGAAGCAATTCCAGGCTTGCACCGTGGAATGGAAAGAAAACGTACCTGGACACTGCAGATTCTCCAGGATGAAGCTCATGCTCATTTTCACAAAAAGTCTTCTTTTCCCACTTTCATCCTATTAATCCATGGAAGGAAATCTCTGTAGAGACCTGTAACAGAACCTGTAAGAATTTAGTGCACGAGCTCCTTCTCCAGACCCACTGCTCCCCCTCCCTCTGTGGCCAAAAACCTCAACATCCCTCCCTCCCCTCTCTCAGGCACAGTTTTTAGGACAGTATCATCAGTTTCATCCCATTTCCCTCCTTTCCCCCTGGTCTGCTCCTCGGCCAGGTCCTGGGTCTACAGCACCTCAGGGAATGCAGGTGGGCTGGGGCTTTCCCAGTGCAGATTCCCAGCCTAAACCAGGACCTGCACTGGGACCGAGTGTTCCTGCAAAACTGCACCCACACAATTTCCTAATTAACCATCATTTACTGAGCAGGAAATGCCAAAAATGAAGAATGTGAACCATTACAGCAAAGATTTCACTGGGACGGGTGTTCCGCCAGGCCAAGAGGTAACATTGCCTTTTACCTCATCTAAATGAGGATAAATAAATTAAATATAAACAGGAAGGAAGGAGACATCCATTCATACTTCATTCCAACCAACCTAAATATTGCTGTTACAAATCTTACGGAAAAAAAAGCTGCCTACAAGATGGGAATGATCCCTGGGAAGAACTGGAATTTGCAAGTCACTGTGAGTGCAGCCACAGCCTTTTCTGTTTCCCCATCCTCTCTCTCTGGATAAATCCAGCTGCAGCACACGGCTGGATGGGGTGCTTTGGATCAGGGCTTTGCAGTGCAGGCATCTGCAGGCTGCCCATCCCTGGCGTAGCTCTCAAAATACTTCTTCATATGTCACTCCTTAAGTGTCTTGTCAAACCACATGAGAAATCTGTAAATTAGAGCCAGAATTAAAACCCCAATCTCCTGTGTCCCATTCCAGCATCGTAACCAAAAGGCTGCCCTTCCTTTGATGTAAAATAAGGGAAAAATTGGTCTTTGGTTCCTAAAGGATGGCTGTGGGGTTTCTTTGAAGAAGAGGCTACGAGGAGACACTTTTATTACACACTGTACTGCTTCCTGTAAGCTCATTATAAGCCAGGCTCCAGAACAAAACACCCCACCAACCTTCCTGGCAGCTCCTTTTCCCCCCTTTTCCTATTTTCCTTTCACAGTTGTTGTTGTTTTATTTTTCCTCCCAGTTCAGCTGCAGCTGAGTGCAGAAAGCGTGGGGGTGGTGCACATCAGGAGCACCCAGTCGGGGCAGTACCTGGCCATGGACACCAACGGGCTGCTCTACGGCTCGGTAAGTGGGAGGATCCCGTGGGATCAGTCAGGGAGGGGGCTGGAGGGCTGCAGAAATCTCAGAGCCCTGAGTAATGCAAACCACAGGCAATAATCAGGCTGTGTTTGTGATTCTGGCAGCTGCACGGCCACTCTGCATCTGGCTTTATTTTGGGGGGAAATAAATAAATTACCAAATAATGCCGTTTACTGCCCTGCCTCTGACAAATATTGTGTTTCCTTGATTGTGTGACACTTGATAAATGTTGTGCTTCATACCTGGAGCAGCAGCTGCCACCTGCTGTAGGTGTCCCTGCCCATGGCAAGGGGCTGGAGCCCAATGGTCTTTAAGGTCCCTTCCAGCCCAAACCATTCTGGTTCAGTGCTCTGAGCCTGCAGGTGCCACCACACAGCTCGGGGCAGAGCAGGAGCCAGGGCCAGGAGCTGATTATGGAGCACAGGGCTGATTGCTCACTGCCAGTTAAGATTCCCAGGTCACAGACACCTTGCTACAGGAGTGGCCCAGGGGACTAAAGCAGGGCCACTTACCCCACATGTTAAATATGAGCTTCAGTGGGGTGTGGGGATCTCAGAGGTGGGTCTGGATGGCACCTCAGTAGGGAGAGCTGAGCTGGGATTGCCACGTCAGGAGCATCCCCATCCCCCAGCACCGGCTCACTGTGCTTCCACCGGGCTCTCTTTCAGCAGTTACTGGGTGAGGAGTGTCTGTTCCTGGAGAGGCTCGAGGAAAACCATTACAACACCTACGTCTCCAAAATGCACGCGGACAAGAACTGGTTTGTGGGGCTGAAGAAGAACGGCAGCAGCAAGCTGGGCCCGCGGACTCACTATGGCCAGAAGGCAATCCTCTTCCTGCCACTGCCCGTCTCCAGCGACTGAGAGCTGGCCAGAAGCTCCGAGATGACCCCAAATCCCAAAACCCAACTGCTGCTGCCTCCTTAGAGCTCATCAGAGCTCCGAGCTTTAGGTCAAGGCTTTGCCAAATCTAGCCACAGCAGAGCCCCTTTGCTCTGCACGAAGCTTTGCAGAGATGAGGGACGAGCCCTGACACCCCCTCAAGGTCCACAGGGCCCCACGTCCCCCTGCCCTCAGCCGTGTGCCCGTGTGTGCCATATCCCTCAGCCGTGTGCCCATGTGTGCCATGACCCTCAGCTGTCAGCTGCTGTGTGCCCTGTCCCTCAGCTGTGT
>VXAC01007939.1:472321-483204 GCA_013399225.1 Rhipidura dahli | reverse complement strand
GTGTGCCCGTGTGTGCCATGTCCCTCAGCTGTGTGCCTGTGTGTGCCATGTCCCTCAGCTGTGTGCCCATGTGTGCCATGTCCCTCAGATGTGCCCATGTGTGCCATGACCACGCTGCAGCTCCCAGGACCTGCCCTGGGCAGGCACCCAGAAATGTGCCCGAGGGTCACCCCAGTGTCCGGAGAAGCGCACACTTTGTGCCCCCCAGCACTCTAAGGAACACCTCCCTGGACACTGTGTGTTAACACATTTATCCATCTAGGTGTGTAGCTCCTGACATGCCCTCGAGCAATTCCAGACTGCACCATCAGTCCCGTTATCCAGGGCCAGCCTGGTCAGTGCCAGCTGGGCATGCCGAGCTGAACTAGGCAAAGCTCCAGCCGCAGACCTTGGCCTCCCTCACAACATCAGTAGTGTGTGTTTCATGCTCATTCCTGCTGTATGTTATTTGTATTTATTTATTAAGTAAATATCTCTCTTCTACAAGCTGCTCATAAGTAATTCCAGGCACCCTGATGCTGTCCCAGGG
Source organism: Rhipidura dahli (assembly GCA_013399225.1). Taxonomy (NCBI): domain Eukaryota; kingdom Metazoa; phylum Chordata; class Aves; order Passeriformes; family Rhipiduridae; genus Rhipidura; species Rhipidura dahli. The sequence continues at coordinate 482,675 of VXAC01007939.1, read as the reverse complement.
GGGCAGTGGCAGCGGCTGCAGTGGGGGTGTGATGTGCTGCAGAGGGTGGCAGAGCACCGCGCCCATTCCCAGAGGGATTCCCCCCACTGCCTCCCTGTCTGGCTAAATGGGACCCTAAAAACGGCACTGAAGCCCCGTGGTGGCTCCCGAACCCTCTGCAAAGCTGAGTTTCTCCCCTGCTGGCACAATGCAGATCTCCCAGGCAGATCAAGAGCCACTCCTGCCAGGTGAGAGCATCACCAGAATCCCACCCTGCCAAGCTCTTCCCCGAGCATCTGCAGCTCCTCTGGAAAACCTGTGCCAGGGCCCCACCGCCCTCCCGGGGAAGAATTTCCCCCTAATATCGAATCTAAATCTACCATCCTTCATCTTAAAGCCATTCCCCCTTGTCCTATCATGCCATCAAGGACGGGAGCAAGAAACAAGTTCTCCCTGCTCCCAGCAAACCATCCTACATGGAGGAAGGAATAAAAGGCACCCTGCCTTGCATATTTCTGCAGCAGCAATTAGCCACTAATTGCTGCGCTTTACAATTGCTCTGCTAATTATTCACTCCTGAACTTCTGCACTTGCTGGCTCCCAAATTTTCTCCCCAGCACTGATGGCATCTCTGTAATCCCAGCACTGCCGGGAGACTGGGAGCTGGCATGGGAATGGCAGAGCCATCGCTGGGAAGGAGCGTGTGCCAGCTCCTTGCATCTTCCCTGTGGCCCTCCAGAGCTGCTTCCCACATGTGGAAAGGGGAACCCACATGTGTGGGTTCTGCCAATCCTGCAGGTCCCAGCTGCTCCTCTTGGCCAAGAGAGGGACCCAGCCACTGCCGATGGCCCTGGCTCAGCTGCTCTGGTGGGCCCAGCACGATATTCCAATGGCAAACACAAAGCTGGGCTGGACAGGGGGATGTGGACAGACAACAACACCCACACTCTTCTTAAACACTGTGGTTGCTTTCCCTGTGAGAGGCTGGGCTGTCACTCAAGTGAGAAAGTGATTTAATGCATGAGCGGGAGACCCAGGTTTCTAATTAAACTGGAAAGTTGGACCGTGTAAAGCTGGATTTAGCTGCGCTGCCTTGCAACACCTCATTAACCCAGGGCACTCTCTCGTCAGGCCTCTGCCGCTCCGAAACCGCCCCCGCAGGTACGGCTGACACCCAGCTGGGCAAAAATGTCAACACCTGGTCTGAAAAATAATCCCCAGGGAAGACACAGTAATTGCTTCAGACAGATGGACAAGCCAGCATTGCCCGGAGAAACCACGCTCACCTCGGGGTGTTTGTCCGTACGGAGAGAGAGGCAGAAAGAGAGAATTATAAGATTTAATAAAATCGTTACGCGTGAAGATCTTTCCCGATAAATGCCGGAGCCCGGGTGTGCTGTGAGAGGGTTCCTGGGCAGGGCCGGGCTGCGGGGCGGGAGGCAATGAAGATAAAAAATAACTCCTGTCCCGCAGGCTCCGGCCGGCACACGGGAGTCGCGCATCCCCTCCGGGATGCCCGGGAGGTGGCGGTGCCGAGGCGCCGGGAGCGCCGGGAGCGCCGGCAGCGGGCGGGGACCGGGCGGGGACCGGGCATCCCCCGCGCTGCCGCTGCCAGCGGGCGGACACGGCAGCGCCAACATCTGGCTCGGCATCTGGCGCACAAATGCGGCGGGAGCAGCTGCGGCGCCCCGGGACGCGGAGGGTCCCCCCTGTGCCGCTGCTGTGCCCCCCTCGGGGGGCTGGTCGGGACCCCCGTGGGGAGCAGGGGGGTAGAGCGGGGTCACGCTCAGCCCACAGCGTGGCTTCTCCTTCCTCTCAGCCCGTGGCTGCTTTGCCCATGAGACAGCGCCCGGCCCGAAGAGCCAAACCACCCCGAGCGAGGGAGCCTGGAGCAGCCTGTTATTAAAGTCTGGGAACTGATGGGAATCCAAGCAGGAGGAAAGCTTGGGTTTCTGCTGCTTTCCTGTGGTTGGCATTTTGGAAAGGCTGCCGGAGGACACACACGTCTCGGGACGGGAGCTGGGGGACCCGGTGCAGCTTCGGCCCCTCGGAGGCTCCGGCAAGGACCGAGGGAGCCCCGCAGCCCCAGGCCGGCCCCTGGCGATGCCCATCCCCGCAGCTCTCCCTGGCACTGCGGTGTCCCCCTCTCCACACACCCACCCACCCCCAGATGCGCTGTGTGTGATCCACACTCCCACCTCCGCTGCACCCCAGAGCTCCCTCCCCACCGGCCCGAGCTTTCCTGGAGCACAGGTTGTGCCAGACCCCTTCAGGATGTCCTGACTGAGACAGGCTCTTGGGACAGCACATCTATTCCCATTTGTGCCATGACTCCGTGTTTAGATCCAGGATCTGGAGAATTCGCAAGCTGTGGAGGCAGCTGGAGTAAACCTCTGTCCAGGGTAGCAGAACAGTGTAAATCTCTTTGTTAAAGAGGAGCGATTTCCATGAGGAAGGTCCCGTTGGGAAGAAAGGGGAGATTTGCCAAAGCAAATCCTGCCAAGCCCCTGCCTCACAGCAGCACCACGGTTCGTGCAGGTTGGGCTCTCTCAGCACGTGCAGCAATTGGTTCTGGCTAGAGAGGGTGGCTTGTGGCAAGTGCTAATCCCAGCTCCGGGGTCGAGCCCCTCAGGAGAGGGGAGAGGCCCCCCACTCCCAGCCCTGGCTCCTCCCGGGACTCTGAGCATCCAAGAGCAGCAGCTTTGTGTAATCCCCACACAAAGAGGTGGTCACTGCTAATGGGTTTACCTGCTTAATTTTCTCCCTGGCCCTTCCTGGCTCTCAGGGTTTTTCCCTTCCCCACTGGCTCGGAGCTACAGGAAACTCTGCTTCCCACATTAAGCAGATTGTCTGCAGCAGGACAGGCAAATGCATTTATCCCGCTGCATTCCCGAGCCGTGACACCGCGGCTTTTCCGGGATGTGAATCCTCTGTCACTCACATCCTTCCCTGCCCTGCTTCCGGAGCTGAGCCATGACACATTGATCAAGTTATCACCCGAGCATCCTCAGCCCCCCTGGCTCCCAAAGCGCTTCCCCTGGGACCAGCTGCTGTCACCACCAACCGCCCGGAGGAACGCTGCTGCTTGTGGTGACCACCAAAACATCTCCCACCCCCCTGGCACGGCTCATCCCCGCCCAGCACAGCCCCACATCAGGGGGTCCTGGTGGTGGGTGTGCTCGGGACAAGCTCAGACACTCCCCACCACCCCAGATTTACGGCTTTCTGCAGAAATTGCCCCAGAATGGGTTTCCTCCTCTTGCAGGAGAGAAGGTGGGAAAGACATCCACACCCACACGTGCCAGAAGAGCCAACCTCTGCAACGTGCCTCAATTAAAAAGGGTTTCTAATGCTCTCATTCTAGCAAATGTTGGCCTAATTTGGGAAGGAAAGGCTCTGTCACAGCACTCCTAGGTGGGACACTGGGCAGGAAAATCATTTCCAGGCACAGCCATAAAAATTACAGCTTGATAACTCAGGCTGCAAGGTTTGTGCTCCTTAGAGAACAAAGCCTCAAGCTCAGGTCCAAACCCTGCTCTCCAAGGACAGCTCCAGCTTTCCAAAGCAAAGCCAAGTGCGACTCAAAGCCATCTGAATCCAATCGCTGCTCACTCGAGCAGATCCCCCTTGTCACTGAGCACGGAAATTCAATATATGGGAAGAACTTGCAACAAAAAAAAATGAAATTCTGTTTATTTTCCTAGCAGGAGTTTGGCCTAAACCCTTCACTTTTGGAAAGAGAGTCAATAACTCTGTCACTTCTTTTTTTTACCCTCCCTTAATTACTTTTCTAACCTAAATGAGAACCAAGAGGAAGGCTTGGGGCACTATCACAGCATCTTTGGCCAGATGTACCATGGCCAAAAATACAATTGCAAAATGAGACACTGCGTAATGAATTAAAACACTGTTTTACCAATTTTCCTCAGAATCTGGACAGGTTTTCCCGAATAACAAAAAAAATTCATTTTCTTTTTTTTTTTTTCTAGCCAAACAACCTGTCTAAGAAAGAGCTTGGGAAAGGCATCCATGAGGATGTCAGCTGCCACTGCAGATGCTTTGTGTCCAAAGGGAGAGGCACACGGACGCTGCTTTGGCTCCAGCTCCAGCACCGTGGGGAACCCCTCGGCCCGGCTCAGCTCCCGCTGCTGTGCGGGGTAACCCTGCTGCTCCACAGGCCGGGCTTTACCTTGCCGTGAGCCCCGTGGAGCTCACTCCGTGCTAAGCCCATCCGGACAGAGCCATTTCCTCTCGTTAAGAGCCCCGCTGCTGCTCCCCGCACCGCGCACGCCGCTAAGCCCCGGCTATTAACGCTGTCTCCGGCCAAGAGCAGGGAGGCTCCTACGGCTCCCGAGGGCCCTCTGCCCCCCCAGCCTGCTCTGGGCTGGGGCTCTGGGACAGACCTCGCTCCCTCCTGGGGCCCGTGACACATTAATTCATTCCGTACCCCCGGGATGGGTCCCCGCGTGTGCAGAGCAGCTCCATGGACGGTCCTGCTCCCCCAGGCAGGAGCAAACTCTTCAAAACCGCCACTTCTCCTTCCTCACACAACTTCAGGCTTTAACCTCTTTTTTTTTCCGTAAAATCCTTTTTCTGGTGCCCTTCATTGCTCTCTCGGGTGCTGCCCACATTCCCGGGTCCTGCTGTCCGGCACTGCCCTGCTGCTGCCCGCCCCATCTCTCAGCTCACCTGCCCCTGTAGCCAGCCAGAACTTACACCCCACAGAAGAGTTAAACCAGCCTGGAGAGTTGCTTCTGCCCCACTTTGCTGCCTGAACACCGTCCAAAAGCAATTCCGCAGCACAATAACCCCGGCCAGGAGCAGCGAGGTTCTGCAGGGACAGGCGACGCGACAGCAGCAGCAGCAGCGGCCACCCCGCTCTCTCCAGGATTTTCCCCCAGGGCCATTTCCATTCACAAACACAGATCGGTTTTCTTTCCCAAAGCTGCCAGCGCTGAACCCCCAGTCTGGGCTCTCCCCCTTCCCCGGCCGCGCTGCCTGGCCCTGTCCCCACACTTGTCCCCTCGGGGCACAGGGACCCCGAGGAGGCCAACACAAACTGCGCTGGGACGCCGCACACAACACTGACAAATCTGCAAATAAGTGTTGAAAATAAGAAGAAAAGAAGAAATAAAAGGAGCCGGAGGAAGGAATCTGCTCGGGGAACAGCTCCATCTGGGCTTGGCACGAGGGCGCACTCACCACATCACCGCTGGAGGGACGATGGGTTCTGGCCAGCGACAGAGCTGCTGGCCCCGGCCCCGCAGGGACTCGGCCAGTTCGAACGCTGAGGCTGCAGGAATTCTCTGCTGAAATGGGGGCCACACAGTCAGAGATTCCCGAAAAAAGAAAATCCGTGGGTGCTTCCCTCGCTTCCCCGCCCTGGCCAGGCTGGGAAGGGTCCCCAACACCAGGAGCAGCATCACTCCAGGTCTCTGTCCCACAAAGTCACCTCTTCTTTCCTGTGCTGTATTTATCCCATGTGTTTATTTTCTATACAGTTTGTCCTGAAATAGGGCAGTTTGGACTTTCGAGGCTCTCCTATTCACTGGGGTAAACCCCACATGTGGGATGACAAAGAGATGGAATCAGCCAGCGCTGATTCTGTGCTCTGGCTTCTGCCAGCTCCGCAGAGGCTCTGTGGCCTTTGGGGTTTTTTGTCTCTTGGTGTTTTCCACCCCCCCTTCCCCCCCCTCCCAAATGAACTGGTGCTTTTAACACTTCCTAGCTTAAATCTTTTCAAAAGTTAGAAATAAAAAGCTCTGCTGAGATCTACTTTTCCAGGTTGTCATGAAAACAAGAAAATCTCTCAGGATGCCCTGGGTGACTGCTGGGATGTGCCAATAGAACAGCGACCACAGGTCCTGTTCTGGGGGTGTAACAATTCTCCCCCCACCTCACCAGGACCTTAATTCCGGGCATTTTGGGACAGAGCTTCTCTGTGATGATGACAGCAGGATGCTCAGCCCCAGCTGGAGCAGTGCCATGACCATCCCCCAGCTCAAGGATCAAGAACAAGAATTAAAAGAAAGGAAAAAAAAAAAACCTCTTTGAAATCAGTTTTAAGTAAACAAAAAATTGATCTCACAAGCTTCAGTAACCACAAGCATAAATTTGGGGTTGGCTGGGCTCTGTTTTGCTTGGGTTCTTCTGCATCACATATGAAGCCTATTTTAGGATGATTTGCTCGAGCAGTTCAGCGCATCACAGGGCCAGCCTGCACTGCACAGTCACCCAGGAGCCACTGCTGTCCCCATGGCCACGGAGAGAGGGACAGCTGGTCTGGAGGGCAGAGTCCCTCATCCCTTGGGCTCCTACTGCCATGGGCAACCTCTGGCACGAGTTCTCCCCCTCAGCTTCTCCTGCTGCTGGCCACGCTCCTGGCTACACTGAGCCTGCTGCCTGTTTTTATCCACCGCCCAGAAGAAGTCCCTGGATGCCTGTCCTTGCCCCAGGAGAGGCAGCTGTGGCAGCTGTCACCTCCCCAAGTGCGGGGACAGAGGCGCAGCTCAGCTGCAGCGGGAGGGAAAGCAGAGCCCTGCCTGGGCAGTGGCAGGAGAGCTGCAAAGCTGCAGGGAAGAACATCTCACCACAGCTTTCCAGACAGAAAAGGGCCCAGGGGCTGGAGGGAAGGCAGGGAACTGCTGCCAGCCTGGCCCTGGACACTCCCCTGCTTCCCAGCCTTCCATCGGCTCCAACAGCAGCTTCTGCCTGCCCCGAGTTCCCCCAGCGCTCCCAGGCTCAGGACACACTGCCACAGCCAAAATTCACTCCTTCCCTACCTGCTGGCAAAGTGGGAGCAGGGAGGCAGAGCTGTTTCCTCATCCTCACAGGAGAGGGGAGGTCAGGCTTGGCTGGGAGCAGGACCCCCAGGCAATGGGGATGAGTGGAACAGGACCCCCAGGGAATGGGTGAAAAGGGAACAGGACCCCCAGGGAATGGGGCACGACCTCTGGGATGGATGGAGCCTGCTGCAGAAGCGAGTCCAGCCCAGAACAGGGCAGGCTGCTGTGGAATCCAGGTAAGAATCCCAGGGCTGACACATCTCTGCTGAGTTGGAGGCCACACACAGCTGGAGCTTTACCTGCCCTGACAAAATCAGCAAATCAGAGTCACACATGTAAAGCACCAGCAGCTCATCCCCAAGTATTTTGCATTCAAAGAATGGCTGCTGTTATCTTCCAAAACTCTCTCATTAAAATCTCTGTCTGACTGGCACGACTGCAGGTTGGCTGCATTTATTCATTCACCATGAGTGAATTGTTCAGTTTTCCAGAATCCCAAGGCAGAAACCCTCCCCACTGAGATGAACAGGACGTGCTTTTAGTGGTTTAGCAACTGTGCATCCTGTGTGTCCTTCACGACAGCCACGAGCCCCACCACGGCTCCCCCACACTGCTTTAAGCACATCTGCACTTCTGTAGTAATTCAATATAAATATATATTTATATCAGGTCCAGGAGTTGGACTCAATGATCCCTGTGGGTCCCTTCCAACACAGGATATTCCGTGATTCTGTGATATATTTGTCATACGTTCAGGAAGGCTGACTTTTCAAAATCTTGCAGGGCTTGGAACAAGCAAGGATTAACCAGGAAAAGAGCAGAGACATCTCCAAGCTTTTTATGGAGTAAAAGTCCCATTTCTATCACCGTAGGGATAGATCTGATATTAAACTCAAGCTACCTGAATACAGGGGAAAAAAATCAGGATTCTACAAGGAAAATTCCATAATGTTGCTGTCAGATTTTAACATTTCAAGAGAGATATGAAAAGTATTTCTCAGCTATCACAGGAAATCATCTGGAATTTCTGTGGAAAAGAGCCTGAGCTGCTGAAGCACAGGGAGAAGAGCACATGGAGACACCAGGGCCAGGGCAGCACCTCACCTCAGTCACCAAAGATGGCTCAGGTGTGAGCAGCACCTTGCACAGAACCTGGATCTCTTCCCCTCACAACGGCAGCTCCACCCCTGTGTGTTCTTTGTGCCTCCCTGGATGGCAGGAATAATTCCAATTATCCATTAGCTGTGATTATTTGGCATCAGCGAGGCTCTGTATTTTGCTGCTGGTTCTTAAAACCTGCCATGGTTGGCTGAGGAAGCCTGGGGGTGGCCCAGGAGGTTTCTTAAGTTCGGTTTATATCAACATATTTAATTTTTAATAAAATTTTATGCTTTTGCCAATTTTATTCAAATCTGACAGATCTCATCTCTCTACCAGCAGCATCTGGACTGCTGTGGAACAGCAGCCATCTCCATGGACAGATGTGAGGGGGGCAGAAGGGACAAACCCCCTGTCCCCAGGGCTTGTCCTCCCCCACGGCAGCCTGCCATGTCCCACTCCAGAGCACAGGGGCTTTAACCACCTGCTGCCAGTGGGAAATGACAATGACAGGGAGAAAAGGCAGATTTTATTGTGTCTGGAGAACTGCAGCCCCGTGAAGCTGAAGTATTTAAATAGACAAGAATCTTTTGTCCAGGAAACTGAGCACTAATAATAACATTTCCTCCCGCAAAGAAGGCTTCTTCCCAGCTGCTTTCCACGGTCTCTGCCTCCTCCTGTTCTCTGGCACTGTCCCAGACCTCATCACCCCCCTTTCCCCTCTCAGGCTACAGAACACCCCACGGTTTTCCAGGCTGCCTTCACTCCTCTCCCCAGCTTTCCCTCCTCCACCAAACATACGGATTTTCTATTTGATTCCCGGCTCTGTTTTCTCCTCCAGGCTGCCTTGGCAAGCACACACCAAGAAGAGGAAGCCTCTCCTCTGGCTCTGGTGCCCAGAGCCATGGCACACCCCAGTTCCCCCATCCTCACTGGGAGAGCCTGGTGCTTCTCACACAGAAATCCCACTTGGAGAGCACAGAGCCACCACCAGCATCTTTTCCCAAACGCCCACAGCTTCCCAAAGCTATGGGGGAATTTTAAGAGGGATGAAAGAGGACACAGCCCAACGTTCCAGCTGCTCATCAACTTTCCAAACCCTGGCCAGAGCATGGAGGTGCTCCAGCTCTCCAACCAGCTACAGATCATTGAATTATTCATTCATTTCCTATGGGCACACTTCCCAAGTCAGCCCTAAAGAAAATCCACCCCAGGACACCAGTCCAGTGTGTGGGTGTCAGGATCCACTGCTGCGGCAGCAGAAACACACTTGGGGTAGCCGGGTACCTCACTGAGGGAGGATGGGGAATTTCCTGGAGCAGAGACCAAGCCCTAATTTGTTCCTGCCAGCACAGAACAATGTGCTGGGGGAGCCAGCAGCCATCCCCTGGGAGAGCAGAGCCGGGGTTGCCGTCCTCCCCTCTGGAATAACACCCCTGTCCCCATGGCTGCTGGTTAAACACCAATGGTCCCCGGAGCCAAGGGCTGGGGGTCCCCCGGGACCCTCCCTGGGAAAGGAGCCGGCCTTACAGCCCCTTGCTGGGACAAAACAACGTGGAGAAAGGATTGAGTGGTCAGAAACGAGAGCTTTTGGAAATCAGGGCTTACCTGGAGGAAATGTGGGGCTGAGGGAGCTGTGTCTGGAGGGGTGAGGGCAGGGGGTTGAGGCTGCTCACGCATCTCGGCTCAAATCCTTCCACGTCCTGCTGCTGCCGGGGGAGCAGTGGGTCTCAGCAGGACCACAGCCTTACAGGGTGACAAACCTGAGAACCACAGTTCTGGGGGACAAGAGGAACAGAAAGAAATGAGCAAAAACAAAGGGGTTGAGTGAAAACATATCTTGTTGCCATCTTAAAGAAGGTGAAGAGGCAGGGCAGTTCTTGTCCGTAACTCAACATATTTACTGGAATTAATTTAAGAACAGAAAATTCACAGATAGAAAAAATATCATTCAATCAAGACTGAAGCATCCTGACAGTGTTGGTGCAAGATCTTTCTTGGTTCTACTAAAATAAATTTGATTTAATGTTGATTTGATCTCTTGTGTTCAACAGGACCACAATCCTCCCCTGCCCTCAAGCCAGCCTGGGAGCAGAGGATGGGAGTGGAGTCAGGAAAGCTGCAAGATATTAACAAAAATATGGAAATTGGGGTCCAGGGTTCCATACACAAAACCCTAAAGAAACTGGATCCCAAGTGCCATTTTTAATTAAATACCAGCCTGGAATATTATAAAAATCCAGGAAGTAACATGTAATTATACATCTACAAAGCTGATGACTCAAATTATTCTATTGATTTGAAATACAGTGTGTCCAAATGCATTTTACATATGTAATAAACTTGTTAGCTTAATAAACATGTGGAGACAACACTGAAATCTGTGTCTGATTTTAGAAACAAGTGGCTAAACCCCTGACCCATTCATCTGCATGAGAAAAGGGAAACAAAGGCTTCGCTCCTTTTATTTTATTTTATTCTAACACAAGTAA
>VXAC01007939.1:444821-467321 GCA_013399225.1 Rhipidura dahli | reverse complement strand
AAAACACAAAAGAGGATCTTGGGCAGCTCAGAGGATGCATATGGCTTGTGTAGGTGGAGAGACCTAAGAGACTGTTACTTTGGGTAGGAAGTGGATTTTCCCTCTCCTATAATCTTGTTAAATTACCCTGGTTTTAAATCAATGATTTATATCTCCCTCTTCAAATCCAGAGAGGGGGGAAAAAACCCCAAACCCTCTCTAAACATCCAGTGTGTGACAAGCAATACATTTTCACTTTCATTTACCCTCACACTGCAAAGTTCACTCAGCAAACCAGAAGTGTTAAAGGAAAATACTGGGAAGGACTGGTTAAAAAGAAAACCTTGGCTGAAACGAGATGGAAAACAGATTTCCCGGGTTAGGTAAGTATCAGAAAATAATACATAATGTTAGACATCTGAAAAGGGAAGTAGGAAAATATTTAGGAATTTGCATAACCACTTGCAGCCTAAGAAAAGCACAAAAACCCCAGTTTCATTCGGAAAGGACACTGCAAACCGTGCCAGGAGGCGCCACGCTCCGGGATCTTCCTGGGAAATGGCCACATCCTGTGCCGAGCGCTGCTTTTCTGGGAGTGCCTGTGAGGAGCTGCCTGAGGATTCCCAAACAGATTTTCGTTTGCCCTTTGGGTTTCAGGGAGCCTCCCTCCCTCCCTCCCTCCTCATGCAGTTTGCATCTGTGCAGGTCCTGCAGCTTCCAGGGGGAATCATCTCTTAGCAACACTCACAAAAATAAAATAAAGTAAGACCTGGAGCTGAGACCAGGCTGCAGCCCACCTGCAACAGGGAGCACTCCAAGTCTATCCAATTAACATCTCCCCGACTCTCCAGCTCAGTGAAAGCCCTGCTGTGCTGCCAGGGAGCACCAAGCCCTCGGTATTTGAAAGCCAACCACATCCTGGATGCATTAAAAGAAGGAAGGTGATTCCTCCCTCTGTCCCACGGCAGCGAGGCCCCACCTGGAGCACTGCGTCCAGCTCTGGGGTCTCCAGCTCAGGAAGGACCCGGACCCGCTGGAGTGAATCCAGAGGAGGTCACGGAGGTGCTCCAAGGGCTGCTGCTCCGGGAGCCAAGAGCCCCGTGCCACAGCCCGAATGCCCCGTGCGAGGTGTCACCAGCGGGGACAGCGGGGGGAGCTGCGTGTCCAGCGCCACGAGGAAGCGCTGACATCACCCACGGACCTCCTGAGCCCTGCTGAGTCTCAGCCCTGCTGAGTCGCTGCTGTTCCCCGCAGCAGGAGCAGCGTCCCAGCCCCGGGAGCGCTCCCGGCGCAGCCGCGTCCCCGCTGCCGCATCCGGGGCTGAGCAAGAGGGGAGCTCAGAAAAGCCCCTTCCTATTTCTGGGTGAGGTGGATGGAAATCACCAGGCTCCCAGCTGCCACGGGAAGGCATTAATAACCTCCTCGACACTTCCACATCCTTTAACACGGTGCTATTATGGGATGCTGAGGAGCCCCCGGTGCCCCTTCCCCGCCAGGCACTGCCAGCACGGTCCCGCCGTGCCCCGGCCCTGGCACGGCACAGGCTGGGACTTTGGGACTTCGGGTGCCTGTCCCCACTGCCCACGGCGTGTTTGGAAAGGAAATCCCCCCACGTGGCGCGGAGCACGGTGAGGGAAATAAAGCCATCTGTTCATTGAGACGGGCCAGCTTCAAACCAATTAATGCAAAGAGCCCCTGTTAAAGGGTCTCTCCTCGATGCAAATCCCCTCTTGTAAACAAACCTTACGGGTCCCAGACCCAGTCTGCAAGGCAAGCTCCAATCTGATTAGTTACTCGACGTACCTCAAATTCCCCCTTACAGTTACCAGTGAATAAAACCATCATTTTTTGCTGAGATCCTCTAAACAGGTACTGAATTTCACCTTGAGGTGTTCTTTGCAGTGATAATTAGTGAAACTGGGACCTCTCTGGGTGAAAAACAAGCAATTTAATTTGTTTCTTGGCAATATCTGTCCTCCAGACCACCACCCACACAGCTCATCACACACAGAGTTTTATCTCCCATATTTGCACCACTCTGGACTATTTTTGAGTGCCTGCCTAGAGCAGAGGACAGGGGCCAAGGTGTGCAGTTCAGTATATTAAAAACAGGAGAATGAATTAATGAGACAGGAGTTCAGCAACTGTTTTGTGCCATTCTCTGAGCAGCAGCCCCGGAAAGCACCTGTGGGAAAAGCACTTGGATGAGGGCTGAGAGTTCCTGCAGGAACACACACTCTGGAAAAGCAGTGGGATGAGGAAACAGCCCCCTGTGGAGGAAATGCATTTGTTTACTGGTGGTTTAAATGTGGGAGCACCAAGCTGGAGCCACAGGCTGCTCCTGCACAGCTCAAGAAACCCCAAGGAAACTCCACGGCTCCTCTGAGCAGGAGCTTTCCCTCCCTCCACCAATACCCACTTTCTTTTCTCAGGTAATTCATTTGTCTTCTCAGTCTTTCCATTTAAAGACACGAGTCTGAAAGCTCCTCAAATGGTAACAGAACCTGGGAGAAGCAAAATGTGCATCCCAGTCCTTTCCAGCTTCACCCCTGCCCCACTCTGCTCCCACAGCAGCGACGTGGTTCCAGCTCACCTCAGTCCAGCATTACAAAGGGTTTGATCCTGAGTTGCAACCAGCCTGATTTCTTCCCCTTGCTTTGTACATCACTGTTTTTTCTATTCTGTTTAAAAACAGCGAGGAAACTGATAAAATGATGAGAGCTACCTGAGCATGAAGCAGTTTATGCCTCACTGATTTGCGTTTCTCCCCCGTAAAGCAGAGTCTGCAGCTGTTACCTGCGACCTTCACACAGAGGCTTTGCTCCTCTTGTCTTGCTTCGAGTCAGATCCCACAGTCTTCACTCAGGAGAAGTCCCTTTCCCCCAGCAGTAATGGAAATTTCCCAAACATGGACAAAATGATGGTGCTGCAGTAGAAGACAGTGAGAGAAGAGAGAGATGCATTTCCTGAAAGCAAAAAAAAAGCAGCTTTTCATTAAAGGTGAGCTCTGCTGCCAGCCCCAGGACTTCCAACCAGTTCAGAACAAACATCTCCCCACTGGCCTGGAGGAGCAGAATGGGAAGTTCTGGTCTTACAAAAAAAATCATGCAAAAATGAAATTGTGGGTGTCTGTGTCTATGTCTGTGTCTGTGTCTGTGTCTGTGTCTGTGTCTGTGTCTGTGTCTGTGTCTGTGTCTGTGTGTGGGGATGAAGCTACCAGGAGCTGCTGAGCTGCCCTGACAGCAGTGCAGGTAACCAGGGAATCTGATGGCCAGGGAAGAGTCAGTGCTGGGAACCCTTGTGATTTTGGCATGGAAAGTGTTACAGAAAACTTGCCATAAAGTTCCTCCGAGCCTTTAATTTCCCTCCCCCCAATCTTCCTTTGATTTTGATCCCCTCCTTTCCTCGTGTCCTTTGAACTCTTGGAAAGGCACTTTGAAGAGATGTCATAAAGTGGGGGGTTTATTCAGGAGCTCCTCTTTGATGCTCCTGCTCCGCGTGTGAAGCGCGGCCCCGCGGGATGCGGAGCCAGAGGAGCCGAAAGCCGAGGCAGAAAGGAAAGGGCACAAAAGTACAAGTGTGGATGTGGTGTTTGGGAACAGCTCACGGACATGGGCTGGATTCTGGGCTGCAGGGAGCTGGTGTGGTCACACCCACGCTGCTCCTCCCGGGGGAAGCGATGGGGATGCAGGAGAGGGGCAGAGGGCTGGGCATCCCTCGTGCCCAAGGCCACCCTGCTCTCACCCAGGGTCACAGGTGTGTGACAATCCCCCATGCCCGTGTGCTGTGGGAACAGCTCTGTCAGTGTCACTTGGAGCATCTCTGGCACCCAACCCCCAGGGCTCAGCTCAGCCCAGCAGCTTCAGGAGTCGGTGCTGGGATCACCCTGCAGCCCTTCCCACCTCCAGATGTCCCAGCCGTGAAAGGTCCCTCTGTCAAACACGCAGAACAGCGTTGGATAATCGAAAATGTAAATAATCCTGTGCACACAAACTACCAAGAACAGGCCTGCAGCTTCCCAGCCCATCCCACAGGGAGCTGATGGCACTGCCAAGGCAGAGGGAAGGGGGCAGAGCTCACCACCAGCACCAGCTCTTCACACCCAGGCAACGTGCACACTGCAAACACCCTTTCCACACCGGAATATCCCGAAAGCTCAGAACCACAGGGTCATTACAGCTGGAAAAGCCCTCTAAGACCATGGAGCCCAACCCTGCTGCAGCCCAGGCTTAGGCTTGGGTGACTTTCTTCCCCTCCTGAGCTTCTTTCTGAATTACAGTGGGACATTTCCAGGGCGCAGCTGTTTGTGCAGCACAGGCCCCGTGGCACGAGGCCACCGGTCGGAGCCTCTCAACTTTGTTTAACCTTTGCATAGGGAATTGCATTAACTCGTCCAAGGGAACCTCTCAGCAAGGGAGAAACAGATGTTCAGGCATTAGATAAGCTACAAGCAAGTCCACGGTGTTTATCAGCAGGGACGTGGGGTTGAGTTTGGGTTTGTTATTTTTAATGGGTGACCAGTGGTAGGAATTATTCAGAAGTAAGTGAAAATTATCCTGAAAGCTGCTTGAAGGGCTTCTGAAAGGATTTTTTTCTTCAGTTGCTGCTTCTTACCTGCAATATCAATTTCTATTCTTTTTCTTTTTTTTTTTTTTTTTTTGTTACAGCCAAGTATCTGCTTCCAAGAGTGAATGCAGATGCAGCTGGAACAGGAAATTTTAACTTGCTTCCAACCTGGGAATTTTGCACTCTAAACTTGAGATAAGGAGAGAACTTGGTTTCAAAGACACATGTCCCCTAACAAAAGACAACTGTACTTCCAGAGGGGCCACCATCTCCCCAGGGAGCTTCCCCAAGAGGAGGGCAGGGAGCAGAGAGCTGCCCTGCCACGGCCAAACCCGCTCTGCAGCAAAGTAGGTCAAACTGAAATGCTTTGCGCTCAGCTGAAGGTCACCACTGTCTCCCCAGCCTGCTCTGGGCAAGTTAAGTGTATTTACATTGAGAAGATGTGGAGAGGTTTTGGAGCTGGAAGTGGTTAGAGGAAAAACAGGCTGTTAAAGAGAGCAGGAGCATGAGCCTGCATCCGAAATGGTGAACGCCAAGGGAGGAAAGAATGAAAAATCCCAAATAACAGACATTTCCCTCAAAGGGCAGGAGTGTTAGAACTGCCTTCCCCACTCCTGGGCAGGCACTGGGAGGTGTTCCTGTACAAACTACAGCACTGATGAGAGGTCTTGGGTAACATTTGCAGAGGGCTTTGACAAGGAAAGTCCAAATTCCCCTTTACGGAGGCAAAGTCTGACAAAAGCATAATGGAAAGAGGCTTCTGACGGACAAAAATTGACTCCCTGGCACACACACAAGCCCACGCAAACTTTCCAGCCTGCCCTCCAAGTGTGAGCACTGGTGTTTCCATTAAGTGCCTGAAAGCTCAGAAAGCTTCCGGAGAAAAAGTAAACTCATGATTAGACTGAGCACGGCTTTTCCTTGGATTTCTGCAGGATTTTTAGGAGTGGTTTTGCAACAGGAGCAGGGATTGCCCCAGTACACTTGTGGGTGTCTCTTCTGACTGCCCTGCAAGAGGAAGAGTCATTTTAGAGTATTCGTCCGAAATTGTTGGGGAGATCTGTCAGATGAGACTTCACGTAGAGGTAGAATCCTAGAAGAAATCACAGAACTGGTCAGGTTGGAAAAGCCCTCTGAGATCATCGAGTCCAGCCGTTCCCCAGCACTGCCAATGCCACCTCCAACCCATGTCCCCAAGTGCCACATCCACATGGCTGTTAAATCCCTCCAGGGATGGGGACTCCGCTCTTCTTTCAGGGAAGAAATTTCCCCCAGTATCCAACCCAAACTCAGGAGAGGAGACCAACCCCGGCCTGGCTACAGCCTCCTACACAAAACAGGTTGGAAACAGCCCTGGATCTGAAGCCACACTGAACTTTGACAAAGCCCAAACCCAAAGCAGGCTGCCTCCTCTGCCCTGGTCTCCCAAGCATGATTCCACCACCCAGGGGGACTCCTGGAAGCCTCAGGGAGGGGACACATCTTGACACAGAGGTTGCATCACAGCCATCATTCACACGTTGGACAGACCATCTCCTCTGCCCCTGTGAACGCCACAGCACTGCCTGCACAGGAGAGTTATGTTAGAAGACTAATTAATGTATTTTGGCTGTCTCCTAATGAAGCTCGGCAGCTGGAAGCAGGCACGGTGCCAGCACCACGTGACTGCTCCCTTCTCCCTTGGACACCGTTCAGGAATCTCTTTGCTGAAGTCTCCAGTTGTCCTGCACGACTCTCTTTTCCCCCCAAACTGAACTAATCAATGTCTGGCTGCGAGTTATCATGGAGGGAGGGGGGCAAACATGCCTGGAAAAGCTGCTGTGCAGCACCCACTGTGTTCCAGCCCCGCTCCCATGCAGCCACACACTGGATTCCACTCCTCCATTTATCTTCCCGCGAGCAGAACGGCTGGAAGCGGATCAGTGCCTGCCACGGAGGGCAGTTTGCAGTGAGGTTGTTGCATTCTTGACTTAAGCCCATTTTTCTGGTTTCCATGCAAACGTCAATGAATTTTAAAAGGGAGCATTCAGCCTGGACCTTCCAATTCAGACCAAACACAGCATCTCTCCACATGGGGATTACGCTCCTGCCTGGCAGAGAGGAATCCCTTGGATTTCTTCTCCTCTCACCATTACAACCCCTGACTGTCCCACACATCCCAGTTACCTCTGTTGGTTGCTGCACCATTCCCGTGACTCCAGGCAGGAGCACTCACTCTCAAAGCTCAGGAATAGAAGTGCTTGCACCTCGTCCATGAGCACACACGCACAGGTGTGTGCCGGCACCGAGCACGGCAGGAATGTAAATATGTTTTACTCCTAATTATGGAAAGTGCTTTGGCAGGAGGCGGCTGGGGACACAAAGAGCTACTATTGAGGTTCCTCAGGCTGTGGCCTCCATTCAGCACACAATTGACAATATTTAGACAGCATGGGCTGGTTCCTTCCTTCGCAAGGTAACTTCCTGGTCTGGCAGCCCCGGGCAGGCTGTAAATGACCTTGTGTTTGAGGACAGTGTCAAATCAAATAAGTGGGCGAAGGCAGCGGCGCCTGCTCGCTGCTGCTGCTGCTGCAGCACCGTTCCCCGCTCCCTGCTCTCCACCCGCAGCCCCTGGGGCTGAACGGAGCTGGAAGCTCAGGCAGGAGATGCTCCCGTGCTGCCCGGCAGGGAGGCAGCAGCCAGGGAGCACCGGGCGATCCTGCCGTGCAAAGCTGGGACAAAAAATTATGGCATGCAAATAAAGGCTTACTTATTAATCCCAAACGAATTTCATTTAGGGTTTTGTCTCTCTCATCTCTCCCCTCCCATTTCCAGCCTTGCCCAGGCAAACTCTCCCCTTCAAGATGCTCAAAGACTTGCTGGTCTTTCACTGGGAAGCTTCACTCCCAATCCCTTCCTCGCTGTCTGTGCCCTGTTCCAGTCTGACTCCCATAACACACAGGTCCAGACCACAAGGCACATTGACTTCTGCAAGTCTGGCTCTAAAACCAAATAAAAAGCTTTTCATTGACACTCAAGTGTAGGTGCAGCAAGTCAAAAGCCTTATTTTCATGTTTTACAGCGCTCCCACCTGAATAAATTCATTTTAAGTGCCACTTTTCCATTTGTGGATTATGGAAGGTTGGGAGGTCTGGATGCCATCACCAGACCCCGTAGGGCAATTTATCACCCACTGCAGGAGCCTGTCAGTGCTGCTGCACCCCACAGCCATGGGCACTGCAGAGCCTTGCCAAGCACTGCCCCTGGTGACTCCAACCACGACCAGAGCCCTGCCTGGGACACACAGACACACAGACAGACCCACGGACAGATGGACAGCAGCAGGCCTGCTGCTCACAGGGTAGGACAGGCACGTGGCCATAAAGCAATGGTGGGACTAGAATGTGACATGGCTCAGTGGAAAAAAAATCCCGAATATGAAATATTTCCTAATCCGCCCACCTTCCTGCTCCCGTTTGGAGCAGAACGGCTCCATTGTGCTCTGGGGTTTGCTCAAGGCAGAGCCTGCACAGGGAAAGGAGGGGCTGCACATCCCTCAGTATGAACACACCCCCAGACCCACTTTGGATCCAGGTGTAGCCCTTTTCCAGCTACCATGCACAGCATCACCTTAGATTATGGATCCCATGTACCTGTGGGTGTCAGTGCAAGTGCCTGAGGCAGATTTGGCATACCAACAGCTACAGGAGAAATCTGGAGAAATAAAGTGGCATGGGATTGTTGGCTTTGCATATATTTAATTTTCCAGCCATTTATAATCATGTGGAACCACAGTTGAGGGGTGTTGGAGCATCACTGCTGCCAGCCCAGAGGACAGAGGTGCTCTGTGTGTCCAGCCACGAGATGTGAAGCTCTGTCCACAGTGGGAACATGCACCATCCTGTGGAACTCCCAGAACATCAGCAAACTCAGCATCTTCCAGGGAGAAGGATGACCAGGTTGGGAATCAGACCACAGTCACTCCAGAAGCAAGGGCTGCTCCCTGTTTTCTCCCACTCAGCACACAGAAGGTTTTCCACAGCCCTTGGTGGGTCTCGAGCAAACCAGGGAAGGTTTGAGTTTATTCCACTTGTGCAAGGAAAGTCCTCTGACACACCAAGCAGGGGTTTGGCTGAGGAGCTGCAGCACCACACGGTTCCTCACTCCTCACACACACAACCCTCCACAGTAATGCAGGGACAGAAGCACTAGGTGGCAAAAAAAGCCAACAGGTCCCTATTAGTTACAATCTGGAAATGGGCATTAATGTCTCTGTGAAATTCAGGGGGTTTCATAACAACCATGATGGGTCTCAGCCCAGGACCAGAGTGTTTTGTCGTTCCCAGTGAAGGGTGGAAGAGAGGGCTCACAGTCAGACAAAGAAAAGGGGGAGAAAGGGGTTAAACCCCAAATTGTTGCTGAATAAATAGCACCAAAGTAGAAAAAACCATCTTGCTGGATTTCTGAGCACCATTTCCTTCCTGGCAATGGCCGTGTAGTAAAGCATCAAAATAAACAGTAATCAAAAAAATAAATGTCTGGAATTGGTCTGTATTCCAGATGAGAAACATCTGCAGGGGTAGATCAGCAGATCTTTTCTCTTTTTCCTGGGCAATTAGTCAGACAATTCTGCGCTCTTATAGGTAAAATTATTCTCCCAGCCTCTTCTATCACCTCATAAATTAAATCAGTATTTTTGCAAAGGAAGGTAAAATCAATAAATACCTCTAGATAAATAAGAGCACAAGACTCCCCTGGATGTAGCTGAGCCATTCTCCTCGGGACCGTTTCCTGTGCAGCTCTGCTCATTTCCAACTGCACTTTCTCAAAAGGATGGGGGGGAAAAAAACCAACCCTCAAATGCTTTAAAATTGAAAAATAAGATTATAATTTTTCCTGTGCTAAAACGAACGTGAGGTGAGGGCTGGATTAGGCCAAGGTACCGACTCTGTGACTTGTTACAGACCAAAAACAAGGACAGTCTGGTTCATTTTGGAACCACCACTGCCAATTATGAAAGCATTGTCCTTGCCATGCACATTGATTAGAAAAGCTGTTTATTTGAACTAATAAAGCAGTAAATGAGCTGAAATTGTCTTTTCTTTATTTTTAATATGATAAATGGAATAAACTATGAGTGCATCTGTTCCAAGCTCCTTCTCCACAACATGTTATGTCTGAAAAGCCTGAAAAATGTTCTTTTCTATTCCAGCATTTCAAAGTAATGATTTTCTGCAAAGCATCACCTCCAAAACATCCATCAGGCTTACACAGTGTAATCCTCATTCTTCATTTAGTTCCCTTTCTGAGCTAAACCACATTACATGGGGAGGAGACAATGGGCATTCGCCTCCAGATAAATCATGGGCACCTCTGGCTCAGCACCCCAGGGTGCAGCTCTCCGAGATGCCACAGAATCATGGAGTCATTTAGGTTGGAAAAGGCCTCCAAGATCGAGTCCAACCATTAAGCCAGCACTAAATAAAGTCCCCACATGCACATATTCAAAGTGCCAAGGTGATGTCTTTCAGACAAATCTGTGTTACAGCAGTGGGAAGGAGCCAGAGGGCCAGCCACAGAACTCTTCTCCCTCTCCCATTATCTGTTATTTTAGACCTTGCTGCTCTGAGCCTCTCCCAGCAGGATAAACCCCTGGTCATCTTGAGCAGGAAAATGCACAGAAACCTCTTGGATTTTAAAAACATTCCCACCAAAGGGCAAGGAGAAGTCCCTCCAGTATCTGTGCAGCCCTGCAGCAGTACCTGCTCCCCTGAGACACCACACCATTGGTGAATACAGTAAATGATGAACCTTTTTATTTTGCCCAGGCACTGTGATGACACAGCACATCAAGGCAAACCCATATTTCAGTTTTGGGATCTCCCAGGATCGGCCCAGCTGGAGCTGGGGATGCAGAACTGCTCCCTGCACTGCCTCAGAATGGGAGCTTAGGAAAACAACAGATAGAGGGGGGGAAAGTGTCACCAGATAATGAACACCTTATTTTAGGCTGTGGTTAAGTCATTTGCTTTCCTGAGAAGGGAGGTTTTTTATTGTATTTAGTGGGGTTTTTAGGGCAGCCATGGTGAAGTTTCTACATAAAGGAAAAGCAAACAGCTGAAGAGTCCTCGCTGGGCTTTGATCCTCCCTGCAGTGAGCAAACCATGAAGTGATTGTTAAATCCTAATCCGATTTAAAACTGCTTTTGAATGCTTTAGGAGAGGAAGTGCTGGCTCTCCCCATCCTGTCCAGCCCAGGGGTTTAAAGCTGTGTCACTGTGCCTGTGCAAAGCCAGGATCCCCCTCCCGGGCAGCTGCTTCAGCCCAAAACACCCACCCTGAGATAAATTTTTATTTTTTCTTCCAGAAATACCATTCAAAAGAAATCAGGATCCAGCAACCTGCAAAAATGTAATGCAGCAATTGCCAACCAAACTTCAGCTGCAGCATTTTTCCTGTGAGAGTCTCCCATGACATGGTGGCAGATGAGTTTTATGTCACCTGTTGTTTATTCCACTACCTTGTTGTTCTCTGGACCCCTCTGGTTTGTTGTCAACAAGGAGATTATCCCAAAATGCAGCTGGGCACAGAGTCAGAGAGGGGTAGCACCCTGCCAGGCCAGGGGCTGCACAGCCAGAGGGACAGCCCTGGTTCCAAAGGGTTTAAGGAGGAGAAAACTGGGAGCACCGGAGATTTAGGATCCTCACATCTGGATTCTGTCACTGTAGCAGGGTAAAACAAAGCCATGATCCAACCTTCTTTGGTCAAGTGTGGATCAGAAGATGAGAAAACACATCTCAGCTCAGCAAGTTGCTATTTGCTGTGTGTTCAGTCCACCAGGAGCCTGGTAGGAGCAGGGATTTCAACATGAAAACCAAAGCCCCAGGACACCAGGATTAGAAATGTGCTGGCAACTGGCAAGATATCAGAACAGTTTCCTTGGCTGGAGCCAAAAAGCAGCGATTTTGCCTGGAACTGTTTATAAATCCCAGCTCCAGAAAAGCTGAAGAGACCCAGTGTGGTCACTGACACTGGAGAACCAGGACAGGGCTGTGGGTTCCAGGGACATGGAATAACGTGGATCTTCAGGGGCAAAACGAGCCAGGGCACGCTCAGTGATGGCTGCAGCTCTCCTGGTACTGGATCCCAGCTTGAACAGGGTCCAAGAGCTGCTTCAGCCCCGCAGTGAAAGACTTCATGTTCCCCAGGATGCTCCAAAAGGTAGGAGCAAGGAAAGGCGAGAGCAGGACCCTCCCCTCCCCTCCAAAAGCAACTTCTAAGGAGCAAAATGACCTTTCCTTCAGGGGAATGTGCTTATGTAGCAAGACTGTTACATTTTTTGAAACGATCTCTTTTCAAACAATTAAAATCCACGCCCACACCATGTGCAGGGCCGCTAGTCAAATCTCTGCTTTACATCACACACGGCACTTTTAAATGACATCTCCTTTTTCCGGGGTGGAAAATCACAGTCAGCATTTGTATATAAATATTATTACACAGCTTGAATGTGGAAGCCAGGAAACAGAGAGTGCTGCATGACAACGTGCTAAAAATTCCTCCCTGCATTTTTTTTTCTTTTTTTTTTTTTTTTTAACATGGAGAAGCCAGCACTGTTTGTGCAGGGATCCCATTGTCACACACAGCAGCTCGCCCAGGACCAGCTCATCCTCCTGCAACCACAGCAGGGAATCCTCTCCTGGGCTTCTGATCCTCACCCACTGCTCTCCCAAAAATTACAGATTCACTGAACCTGTGCACACATTAAACCCCAGGCTGCTGTCCTGCCCTGACTGCTCACCTGCCTAAGAACAGGAACACAATAATGAGGAGGGTGAGCTTGTCCTCCAAAGAGGAGCAGATGAAGAAACTGCTGGCACACATTATTTAAAGTAATGATAGCATTACTTATCTTAGTAATATTGCTGTATTCTAATGAAAGTACATTTTATTAGACAGATTTTCAACCTCAACGGTCCCATAGCTCACCAGTGGCTGACAGGGCCAAAGGCTGGGACTGGACTTTGTTTTGGGCTAAGATCAAGCTTAGGGTCAGCTTGCCATGCAGTAGCTTGAGCCTGTCTGAGTGGCACCAGATCCTATTTTCTCTTGGGACACTTTAACTTGCTATTCCAGGGCTTTTCCATCTCCAAGGAACAAATAACCACACCTGAAATTGAAATCTCCAGCCTCCAGATCATCAACCCTTAATCCCTCCATATCAAATGGTGAAGTCCTTGCTGCTAAAAATACCCCAAACTGGCCGAGGCCGGCTCCTGGAGCATCCAGAAATAGTGGCTGGTTTTCTGAAAGCCACACACTTCCATGTGTGCACAATGTGCTGCTTGCCTTTGAAAACAAAAACACTTCCCCTGGAGATACACACTGTTCCACTGGGGCTCTCCATCCACCCCGAGGCACAAAATCCTTCACCAGGGAGAGAGGCCACGTCCAGAACATAAACAGCCAACAAAACACAGGGCACCTGGGGGACCCTGAGCACTGCCATCCAACCATTCCTGGGGGAAAGCAGCAGGAGGATGAAACACAGGCCAGGAGAGAGACCCTGGCATGAACAGCCAGCACAGAGCAGCCCCTCGTTAGGGCTGTCCCTAAACCATCCCACTGCTTTCCTGCTGGACAAAGCAAAACTGACTTGTCAAAGGTGCTGAAGCTGCTTCAGGCTCCCTAAGAGAGCCCTGGACAGAAAAGGGACACGTGGCACTCCCTGGAGAATATTTTTAAGGAAAAAAAAAAAAGTGGTTTGAGCAGTAAAGAGCCTGGGGTGGGGAATACAGGAAAAGTGGATTAAGGTGGGGGGTTCTATTGTGGTTTCACTGCTCTCCAATCTCCCTAAAATTCCTAAAGACAGCAAAACCTCTCCCTTTGGAGCTTCCAGCCTCAGAGCCCTTCAGGAGAGTCCACAGAGCTGGACCAGGGGTCAGATCAGTAGGACAAATCTACATAATTTCATTATTAATATCACTGAATTTGTTGAGATAGGACAAAAAAATTTTGAGGGTTCCCTGCCTCTTTGGCTGCCAAGTTCCTGTCAGGGATATCAATTCACAGATCAGCTATCAGAATTTAACATTCCTGCCAATTCTGGGGGCCAAGATTTTATTTGATTATGAAAATTCAGGGTCATTCTGCAAACTTTATCCATTCTGGTTCTAATTACTTCGACAACTGAGACAAGTTTTGAGGTGAAAACTCAAGACTCTTTCAACACACACTTTAATGAAAAGAAATTCGCAAAACCAAAGGACAGACAGGTCAAAATCAGTACAAACAACTTTTCCCTTCCAACATTAACCCTTACAAAGGATACTGGACACAACTCGATGGACATGGAAAGTGCTCCCATCCCAAGACAGAGGACTTTGCTTTTCAGCTGGAAAAGTGGGGGTTTACACTGGACTGAAACATGAATCTCGAAATTCCCAAAATTCCGGACCAATAAGGCCTTTCCCTATCCTCTCACCACTTTCTCCTCCCTAGTTTTCCATTTCCCAAGCGTTTTCCATCCGTCCCACAGACCAGCAGAGCCCCTGCCCTGCTCTGCCCCCGGCTCAGACGTGCCCGAGCTCTCGGGAGCCTTCTCCCTCGCAGGAGCCGGGCCCTCACATCCCATTCCATTTGGAACTCGGGCTATTTTTGCCCTGTGCATCATCCAGTGCTTGTCCTCTCTGGCTCTTGCCTGCCAAGATGATGACTAACTTTCTCCCTCCACTTGTTCCCTCCACCCCTGAGAACGTTCCCATCCATCTGCTGTTTCTCACAACAAAATATTTTTCAGAGAACCAAAACACTGTAGAACAGCATCAGCCAACCCTGCGTGTCCTCCCAGCTCCTGGCAGAGCTGGTGCCCTTCACCCCAGGCTGGGGAGGCTCCCTCTGAGCCCAGCAGGGCTCTGCAGGGTGCCCAGGTGAGGAACCCTCCTGCACTGCACAGGCCTTTCCTTAATTTCCTAGATCCTGTTCATTGCCTGGGGGTTAATTTATTTTCCATTTTAAAAGAAGTGAAAGACAATCCCAGGGTGGTTCCAAGCCCATCCAGTGCCACCCCTGCCCTGGCAGGGACACCTCCCACTGTCCCAGGCTGCTCCCAGCCCCAATGTCCAGCCTGGCCTGGGGCACTGCCAGGGATCCAGGGGCAGCCCCAGCTGCTCTGGGCACCCTGTGCCAGGGCCTGCCCACCCTGCCAGGGAACAATTCCTGCCCAAAGCCCATCCAGCCCTGCCCTCTGGCACTGGGAAGCCATTCCCTGTGTCCTGGCATTCCCTGCCCACCTTTCCACCTGTCCCAACCACGCAGCCTCACTTTTCCTCCCCACCCCGCCAGGAAAAGGAGGCTCTGGAGATGCTTTAACCAAACTGGATCCTGTTTAAAGATCAGAAAGCTGGGGAGGGACAGAAACAAAAGGAACTTGAATTTGTCACATTAATTTCAAACACTCTCTGCTTTTGTTCTCCAGCAGCCAGGGCTAATCACTGTGCTCAGGAAATGCATCCCCTCCCAGGTGCTGGGCTGGGACTCCCTGCCACTGGTGAGTCCCCCACTTGAAGGAAGGAAGAAAACTCTGAAGGGAACCAGGAACAGCAGAGAGGAAGAAGGTACCCAAAAAAGAGCTCATGAGGAAGAAAGAAAAAAAAAAGGCAAGAAAGAAAAGCTTTTGAGATCCATTAAAGGCAAATCATTTCACATTTACTTTTCCTTCTGGTGCTGTTCTAAGTTTCCACATTACTGCACCATTAATTAGGCAAAACTACAGGAAATGATGGGTATTTTGACAGAGCATCGAGTGCTGGACTCAGCCCAGCAGAGCTGTCATAACATCCTGATGTACAGCATGAGGGGCTGGGGGCTGGTGGGGCTTTTAAAGAAAAAAACAAACCACAACAGAACACTAAACCCCAGTAATTCTGTCAAAGGCAACAGGTTAAGGCCACAAAGAAAAGTGGGGTTCAAGTGCAAAAAAAAAAATTTCCTTTGAAATCACACATTTTCCAGTCTGTAACTTTTTAATGGATATAATCTGGGTATTTTCAAAGCAGAGACGGGAGGAAATTAGTCAGGAAAATATTTAAGTGTTAGAATATGGTAATTACAGACAATTATGTGACTCTGTAATACCCAGTGATAGTTCAAAGAGGGAAGGGTCGGGCTGATTTTGTTCTACTGCTGTACCCTGTGGAGGAGTAAACACACGAGGGATGGAAAACCAGGGGAATCAGAGCAGATCCTGCAGGGAGAGACAGATTCCCCCTCACCCATGTGGGGCTGGGGTGAGGTGCAAGACCCCACAAGCTCCATCAGGGCCCCACAACCACCATCAACCCCCTGGAACATTCACACCAAACCTTCATCTGGGACAAACTCGCACCAGCTCCTCAAGGAATGGCACT
This sequence comes from Rhipidura dahli, assembly GCA_013399225.1. Classification (NCBI taxonomy): domain Eukaryota; kingdom Metazoa; phylum Chordata; class Aves; order Passeriformes; family Rhipiduridae; genus Rhipidura; species Rhipidura dahli. The sequence goes on along the minus strand of VXAC01007939.1, from coordinate 451,390 downwards.
TCCCCAAAGGAACTTTAACTTGGAGGAACATTTTCCCTTGCAATTTATTTTAGCAGTTATAAACCATGAATGAAATGTTACTTTCCAGCCTTTTCCACTGTGATGTGTGCTACAGATCCACCAAAAACCAAGCTGAGTTAAAAATGACGGCGTGGGGCTGGAGCCAGGAGCCACACAAACCCAATCAGTGTCACAGGGCCCAGAGCAGCTCTGGTTCAAACATGCAGTTAATGCATCTTCACCCATCCTGGGGAGCCAGCAAAGAGCTACAGCCCAGAGTGATTTTATAGCACAAAAACCCCCAAGCCAATTGTTTCCCACCAGCACAGCCCCTGCCACCACAGCACACAGCCATCAACTCAGTGCAGTCCTCACATTTTAAACCTTAACCTCAGAAATGACAGAAATTACTCCACAGGAATACCTTTAACTGCTGCAGCAGCTACACTGGGGTTAAATATGTGCCTTTTTGCTCCAAGTTTCATAAACTTCAGGCCAGAAATGCAAGAGGAAAAAGACACTGGTGGTGCCTTGGTGATCACACCACTGTCAGCCCCAGGGATTCTTGCACTGGCATTGCAGGACCTCAGCTTCCTTTAAAGAAACAGCCCCAACATCTTCCCCAGCAAATCAAAATTAACTGGACACAAAAAGTGTTTGAAAACTGACAACAGATTATTTAACTGAAGAGACCTCAGAGATTGCTTGGACAGAGTTTGGTTTTGGGGGAAGCTCAATTCTACAGAAGGAGGGGAAACAAGAATATAACAGTAATTTATTTGAGCTTTTATGCTGATACATTAATTCAGCATGGCTGTAACTCATCAGTGTCCCTGTCTATCTCAGGTGGGAGATACAGACCTTATTCCTGCCAAAATAAAGATGGATTTGCTGTCTGCTTTTGATCACTTCAGTATATGTGCAAAAAACTGCTTGATGTTTGAGTGTTTGCTTTGCTGCTCATTAATTACAGCATGGAGCCATGCAGTGAAAAATTATGTGGCTTTTTAGGAAGGAATGAGAGGATTTTCTGGCCAAGACGTAGTTGGGTATCAGCTGGGGTTTCAGGGATGGATGCAGCACCTCTTCAGGCTGCTGTCAATAATTTGTAGCTCTATCCATGGGCTGGAGAAGTGAGAACAATCCCAATGTCCGGATTTTTCAGGCTCAGACTGGCCTGCCACAGCAATACAGACACCAAAAGACCTGTAAAGCTCTGCTGCGTGGTCAGCATGACTTTTAAGGTCAGGACTTTTCCAAAATGCTGCTTTGTTTGCCAGGGAACACCATTTCCTCCCTGGGAAATTTTCATTTCTTAGTCCCAGGTGAAGTGGTGGCTGCTGAGAGCCCTGAGCCTGCAGGTGCTGCCTGCTGGCATCAGTTCTTCCCTGGCATTGAAAAAACATATATCCACCTATCCTGAGCCCAGAAATCCACAGGACAGACAATTCCCAGCTGTTCCAGACCGGCAGAGAGGGGCTGTGCCCTGCCAGGGAACCACCTGCCTCCCCCCAGGGCACTGGGGACACAGGACAGCGTGTGGGGCCATCCCTTTGGCATTATGAGGCTGCAGATGGCCAAAGCCCCCCTGCCTGCCCTGGCACACCTGCCAGGGGCCCCAGACAGGGCTGCCCCACAGAAGGGACCTCTGTCTGCTCACACCCAGGGCTCCCAGGCACTCGGAGGGAATGTGGGTAGCAGCACTTCCCCTGCCCTGAAAATATGTTTGCATTTGTTCACTTAGTTGCTAAAAACGCTCGAGTCACATGGGAATGCCTGGGAATGCAGCCCAGGAATTTCGTTTGTAAGCAGAATTGTGTTTCTGGAGAACATTGACCTGAACCGTAAATAAATACCCAGAAAAAAAATAAAATACAGGCATATTCACAATTTATGGTCCTTGAGATGATCGAGTCAATCAGAAACAGGTGAAACATTTCTCTCCCTCATCTGCTATCAAGGGACTGAGTCCTGCAGGTTGGAAAATGACCCACAGCCCTTCCAAGAGGATTGAGCAGCAGGTCCAGCCTCAGACCCGGAGCCCGTGATGTGAAAATCCATATCTCAGACTGAGAGTCTCGGCCTGATAAGGAGCCCTGCTGCTCTGCCAGCTGGGCAGCAGGAAGGATCCCAGCAGCCCCAGAGCCCTGCTCACCCATCACAGCCAGGCTGGACCTGCTCTCTGCCCAAGAGCAGCCAGCCCAGAATCCCAACCCTGCTCAGGTCCCAGCTTCGGAATTTGCATTTATCTCAGTGGAATTTTTCATGCCAGTGAATGGCAAATTGCTCTGATACACTGAGTTCAGCTTTTGAGATGGAGGCACAGCCAGCACACAGCAAACATTAGTCAGAAAACATCTTCAAAGCAGCAAAACTCCAAAAAGCCAGAGCAAAAGATGGGGCATTCGGGTGGGATTAAAGTTGCCAGATAAGTCAGACATACTGCAAAAAATTAACAAGTATAACACCCTGACCCTCAAAAAATCCTTATATACTTTATATGTCCCAGGCCGGGGTGGACGGGGCTGGGAGCAGCCTGGGACAGTGGGAGGTGTCCCTGCCCATGGCAGAGGTGGCACTGGATGGGCTTTAAAGTCCCTCCCAATCCAAAGCATTCCAGGATTCTTTGATTTGCCGTTCTCTGAATCCAAATTTGCTGCACAGATTTTTGGTTTATGTTTGCTTCAGGTTGTTTTATACCACTCATAAGGAATTGGTGCAGAATTCCCCACTGCAGACCGTGGCTGTAGCACCAGCTCAAGACTAAGGAGCATCCCTTCCACCTGACTAAAATCTTCCCACCTTCCCCGAGCTGGTGCTCCCAAATTTCCATGGCTTGTGTTAAAACCCAAAATAACCCTGGAAACTCCACAGCCAGGTAAGGCCACAGAGCAGAACTGCAGGGGAAGGAAGGAAACGAAGCAGTTGGTGTTAATTATGCAAAACAAGATGTGACTCCAAGGATGTGAGTAATGTCTGGATACAACAACAGGTGCCTGATAAGAGAGGAGGAAGCCCAGACCTTTCATCTGTGCCGCAGCAGCGGCGGCTGCGAGAGCTTCGTCGGGAACAGAGATAAGGATTCTTAGTCACCCCCAGGGCTGTTTGCAGTGTTTATGAGGTGGTTTCATAACAGGAGGGGATGTGCTGCCGGTGGCAGGGGCCTGGCTGCCAGGGAGAGGCCCCTGCTGCATGCCAGGGCACTCCAAGGCAGCAGGATCAAGCTGGGGAACGCTTCGGTGGAGAATCCCCGCATGGACGAGCCCAGCACTGCCCTCCACCCACACGAGCTGCAGTGAGTGACATCCAGCCCTGAACCACCCCTTTCTGGCTCACAGCACCGCGCTTCTCTCTTACTTCCCACAGCAGCTGAGGTGCAGAGGGAAGCTCCTGAGCGGTGCTGTTTGCCAGGGAGCCACAGGCTCCATCAGTTCCCATCCTTCTGGACTGTGCTGATCTCAGCCCTGTCACAGTTGCACCCAGCACCTCCACAGCTCAGCAGGCACTGCTGGTCTCTGTCTGGCACCTCTTTTGTGGCACCTGATTCCTGTTTGGCACCTCGGCACGTTCCCATTTCAGGCTGTGCCTGAGAGCCCACGATCCCACTGTTTTCCCAACACTTCTGTGATTCCACAGCAGCCTCCTCTCGCTCATCCCCGTGATAGCAGCACGGTAACTGCTGGTTGCAGTGCACGAGGGGAGGAGAATTCCTATAGCAACATCCAAACAGTTCCTCTGACTTCTGTATGACAAATATTTGGCACAATCCCCCAGCACTTATCAGTAGGAATAATCCTTCCTCCTCTGCCTACGGCTGGAGGCATCACAACCATCAAACACATCAGGAATATGGGATGCTGCCCCAGATGGACTTTGCAGCAATGCATTTCCATGCAAGGAGCAGATTGCGTCAGTGGATTAGAAGAGAAACATACCGTTTTCCAGGTTTTATTAATTATTTCTAAGAGGTGGTAAAATCTGAAATTCTCTTTTTTTCATTTTTAATAGGAAAATTTAATCTACAGTTTCCATCCTTATAACATGCACGGGAATGGTCAAGTAAATAACAAGAAAGAAAAGGTTCTTCTCCTTCTATCACCCACAGATGGCAAAACCACCCATGTGGGGATCCTTCGGTTCTGAGAGGCCAGGCCAAGGTTACAAATCACCTCCTCCACCACAACCTGCACCCACTACCAGCAGACCAGAAAATTCCACAGGCAGGATCAGCCGAGACAGGGAATCAGCTCCTTCCTCGCACGCAGCGCTGCCTCCACGCCGAGGCCCCGCCAGGCTCCGACGCCAGCCAGAAGGGATTTGGAGGAACACGAAAACCTCAGCAGATAAAATCTACGCATCTGCTCCTGATCCAGCTTAAAGATAGCAGAATGCCAAGCGGCCCAAGACCTGAGGCAGAACACGGCTCCACATTCAGAACGCCTCTGAAGCCCGAGTTACGCGTTCCCCAGGGGGTTGCACTTTCACTTTCCTAAATTGCCTGCATATTTGCTTTTTTCTGATGGCAGATTAGGAACCATGCATTTCCTTAAACCGCCAGCTTTGGGCCAAGACACACACACCCTGCCTGGAGCTCTGCCAGCCCACACAGCCGAGGCAGAGCTGGAGAACCACGTTCCAGTGCGAGCTGCTCCGAGGGGAGCGCGGCAGCCGGTGGCTGCCAGGCACTGACACAGACCCAGCTCTCCCGGGCCAGGCAGGCTGTTCTGAGGATGTACAGGAACTAAATTAAACAACTTCAGAGGCAATGCAAGTGTGGCAGCGCTGCAATTCATCCCAGCGAAGAAATCGCTATCAAAAATCTGCAGCCATTTCAGGGTTTAAACAGGCATGAAATGAGTGAGCAATTAATTTCCTGCATGAGGAAGGAGTGCAGAGTTCATTATCAGCAGCACTGCCAACGTGTATAAACTTATTACATGTCCTGGGATAAGTGGGACTTCCCTTAAAGCCTCAGCTTCCAGAATCCCACGGTGATACCACAAAGCTCCTCCCTGGCACTGCAGCAGCCCCAGAGCCCTCACGACAAGGAGCCTCCTCCCCACAGGCACAGGCTGCTGTTCACAGCGGCATGAGGGGATTTGGGAAGCAGACATAGCACCAGCAGAGGCGGGGAGACACCATCCCTCATCCCTCCCCTGCTCATCCCAGCACAGCAGCGCAGGCATCTCCAGCTCCTCCTGTTTGCAGAGGGACTCCAAAGGAGCCGGGAAGCTCCGGAGTGCCGAGCATCCACCACCCTCATGCTGGGCTTTTGCCTCAGGGACCCCCGGCTCAGCTTCCAGATCCTGCCCCTGAGGCAGAGCAGAGCCCGCTGGTACAGACGGGAACGGCACCTTGGAGGAATCCACACACAGTTCCAAATCCACACACAGTTCCAAATCCACACACAATTCCAAACCCACAGCCTTGCATGCCTGAGCACAGCAGCCAGGCTAAGACCTAGCAAGAAACACCTTTGTCCATAGGGGAGAATTAGTCAAATAATGGTTTCAATACATCTTAAGGAAGAGGTGAATTAGCTCCAAGATTTACAGTCTCATAATTCTCTGCTTGAAAAGGTTTCATCAATCCACAGCCACACCAGCAATACTCCCAGTTTTCTCTCCCTAGAACCACACAACCAGACCTCAATTCCGCCTCGCCCCTTCACGCATGGATAATAATTTTTGTTTCCTCCTTTCAGTGTTATTGCCGGGGGGTTTCAGGAGGGCAGGGCTGTGCCTGGGGCTGCTGTGGGATTACAGCCTCGCCCAGCACAGAGCAGCTCTGCCGTCACCTGCCGGGGGCTCGCGGGGAGATGCTCAGTGCACTGCAACAAAGGACTTCCCCCGGGTATTGTGCCCGTGGCCCTGGAACACAGAACTCGGCATTCAGAGATAAAAGCCGTGAATTCAGAGGCGCTTGACTCTCCCACTGCTGCAGAACACTGACAGCACTCAAATCAAGGTGCAGAATTTATCCCCTGCCAATGTTGTAAAACGATGGAATCTGAGATTTTTTGTGCTCAGGAATTTGAGTCTCTCAGCTTCGGGCTGGTTTCCAGCACTAAAAACAGCATGATGATTTTTTTTTAATATATATTTTTTCTTCTATACAAGCTTTTTTAAAATCACATTTTCTTCCATTATGTCTTTATTTGTCCAAAATCACGGACATCGAATTTCTCTGCCTGCCTGTCCTTCCAGCAGTATTCCACTGCAAAGAACACAACCAGTAACAAAGCAACACTTTCACCAACCACCTTTTCTTTATTTCCAAAAGCACCCATCTGATAGATCTGAAGGCCAGTAATATTTTATGCAAAAACCTGTATTTTAGGGCGTCCCCATCCTCTGTCCCTTCCTTGTTAAATTGCATTTGCCCGTGATCCAGAACACGGCTCCCGCTCGGAAACGTCTCTGCCCTCAGAGACAAACACAAGTAAGCAAATGATCAGCCTCTTGGAGGGAGAGATCTTCTCTGAAGAAAGAAATCTCCCTTGTTTTGTATCTGCGGCAACATACATTGTTTGTATTAGCACTAAATAAATAAATAACGGGGGGGGGGGG
>VXAC01007939.1:379275-444810 GCA_013399225.1 Rhipidura dahli | reverse complement strand
CGAAAGAGCCGGGTGGGGTGTGATTCCAGTGTTGTGCAAGCTTTGAAATATACACGCCATAAATACGGCAGGAAATGAGCCGGGCCTTGGTTTGTACTCTGCAGATGACTCTTCGCAGATATTAAAATACATCATTAATTCATTTTCAGGAAAGCAACCTGTCTGGGAGGCTCCTGGGGGACCGCACGCCCCGAGGCCCCACCTGCAGCCGCTTCCGCGCCAGCTGGGAGCGGATTCTGCCTTTGCCGAACGGAACTGAAGCACGGAAGGGCATTTCAGAGCCCTCGGCACACGCTTCGGGCAGGGCTCCCAGGGAAGCCCCACACGGAGCAGGAGAACGGCTGCGCTTTGCTAAGGGTGGTTGCAAAGACCGGCCCCGAGGAGCTGCGGGGAGAGGTTCCCCAGGACGCCCCAAAAGCGGCGCAGGGGCAGAGCTGCAGAGCTGAGAGCAGCACATCCCTGGCCTCACGTCCATGAAACGGGAGCAGCTGCAGGCGCTCGGTGGGTGCGGGTGACCTGGGCAGCTCTGTCCCACCTCCTGTCCTCCTCAGGAGATAAGAGCCGTAGAATAAACCCACAGGTTGCACATAAAGCACGCAGTGGGGCTTGTGCTCGCGTTTTCACCCAGATGCTGCCACAAGCCGCCAGGCACAGGGGATGGACACGGGTGTGCGACGATGCTGCAGAGAAAAGAACGAGCCGCAGCTCTCAGCACCGGCAAACGAAGCCGAGCGCAAAAGGAGAACCATCCTTTCATTCACGGTCACACACCCCGAAACCGGGGATCGCCACAAACTCCAGCCGAACGTGCCCCTGTCCCCCACCCCCGGCTCCCGGCGAGAAGCGCTGCCCGCGCTGCCGCCCCTCGCCCCGCTGCCGGCGGGATGCGGCCGCCCGGGGGGGGCGGCTGGGGATGCCCGAGGGGCCGGGGACACCCTCCCGGCTGCTCCCCGGGATCGGGCCCGCAAAGGAGGGGGCTCGGCGGTGCCCCCCCGGCGGTCGGGAGCGCGGTNTTTTATTTTTACACATGTAAACAACAAGTAAATGTATTTGTTTTCACAGGGTTACTTCATACTTATGCAAGAGAAAAAGCAGCAAGATTTCCTGTCAAAATAGTAAAAAAAAAAAAAAAAAAAAAAAAGGGGGGGGAAGAGAAAAAAAAACCCCCGGGAGCCGCATCCGCGCTCCCCTCCAGCCCCCATTCATAAAAGGCAGCGGAGCATGCGCGGTGCCGCCGCGGTGCCCACCCATTCATAGAGTCGGGCGGCCGTGCATGCGCAGCGGCGGCCGCTGCCCTCCCATTCATAAAATAGCCATTTTCCCAGGCAGGCAGGCGGGTGCAGCGCCGCGGCCGCCGCTGACAGCGCCGCGCTCGCAGGTCCCTGCCCGCAGCTCCAGCCGCTGCTGCCAGCATTCTCCCAGGTCCGGCCCCCCTCGTCCGCCTCGCATTTGGGATTAACTCGCCTATGGAGAGATGGTCTTAGCTGAATTATTTAAAGTAAGTACGAGATCGGTGCTTGCGAGCAATTGTTAAATGTTTTAAGTAGAAAAAGCCAAGCCTGCTCCCCGAGGGAAAATCCTGCGCTCGTTCTAGATGTGTTCGGCTGCTCCTTACAGATCACTGATCATGAGCGTATTTCTGGCTATGACTTTTCTAACAGTGATTAGCTATAATTATATAGAGTGGAGAGCTGCCTGGTGCTTCCCAGCCTAAAGGAGACTTGGCGTTCTGGAGAAATATCCTGTTTCTTGCAGAATTTCCATTTGTGTCCCTGCGTCTCTGATTTAAACCTCTTTTCTGCGTTCTCCCATCAACATCTGCATTTGCTGTACATATATGGCAGGCAGGTTTCAGCACACTTGGGTCGGGTTTGTTTGCAGGCTTTTACAGCAGAACGAGGGGCTTTTTTCTGCTGATGGGATGTCTTCTCTTTCATCCCTTCTTCCATCCCCAAAAAGGAGCATAAATACATGGTCACCTGGGCTGACAAGTCAGAATTGGATATTTCTCGCTTTGGAATGGATTATCCTCATTTCCTCTCTTTTCCAAAGCTCTGTCTTGTGAGTGTCCAGTAGTTTTTAGCTGTCTCCATAATAGGACACTTCAGAAATCAGCCACTCGTGTGTCAGACCTTTCCTGCATGACCTTTGCTCTTCAGCATTTTATTTCATACAAGCCTTTTTTCATTTTTCTGGCCTCAGTGCCTTGTTCCATCACTGTTCTCTCCCCTGTCTTGCTGTACACTTGTTTTAAACCCGGATGGATGCTGTATTTTACAGGCTAGATGAGTAATAAAAATGTGTACCTGGAATAACTTCATCTAATACACGAAATATTTTATATATGGAGGAAAAACCTGTGCTGGCTGCTCCTTTCTACCAACTGCGTAGCAAAGATAAGCCAGGATTTTATTTTCTCGTACCAGTCCTGGCGTCACAGGAGAAAGACAAGCCTAGAGACGACATGTTCTGAAAATTCATTATCAGGAGGGGAATGGAAAAAGCAGAAAGGGGCATATAAAAGGCACAAAGGTCTTAGAGAAAAGCAGGACTGAGAATGCAGAGCTTGGAAATGGCAGTGCAAAGGAATATCACGGGGGGAAAAGGCTTCCCTCTTTTACCTCCAGTTACCAAGGGTCTGATTTCTTCATTTGAATCTTTTTTAGTCCCAAGTTTTTCTTTAAAAGATGAAGGACAGAAAGAAAGAGAAAAGGAAAAGCATCCCTGCATTATCCAGAGTGGAAAAGGCACGTTCTAGATTCTTTAAAACTTCTCCAGCTGCTGCCTTTCCTCCATACCATGCCAAGGGGACAGTATGGCAAGGAATTGCTGTTTAATTAGGGAGAGGAAAGCACAGCTTCCCCAATATTAAAGCTTCCCCTCTCTGCCTTTATTTTGGGTTAAAGAATAAGGCTCTAATTTGTGCACGGAATCACAATGATCCTGATGACTGGCTTCCCCCTTGTCCATATAAAAATGAATGATAGCAGGAGGAGGGGTTGTTCTCAGTTATTGGAACCCCACTGGGGATGTCTCGTTGATAAATGTGCCCTTTTCCATGGGCTACTGTGTTTTGCCTTGCTGGAAGGGACTCTATATTGGGATTATAAAATTAAAAGGACCATTTCTGAACACTGCAGTCCTTTTGAAATTCTCCATGAGGTATGTGCAGGGGAGAAATTATTTGTTCTCCTGAAACAGCAAAACAAAAGCTGTTTTCCTGGAATCATGACTAATTCCCAAATCATACTGGGAAATGCAACATCTCAAAAAGCAATTCCTACCCCCCCAAAAAAATTCTGCTATTGGACTTTGGTGAAATAAAATTCACATCCCTTACAATGCTTGCAGCAATAATTAATAGCAGGTTCTGACAGTTTTCAAAAAATTAAATGTGAAAGAAAAGAATTAATGCATCACATTGCTATACAACTTTCCAGCTTCAGCCCAGTAGTAAAAACTGTGTTTTTATAGGCAAACAGTTGCACAAGCACTGTTTTTTATCCTTTTTAAGTGCAATACAATATATTTCCTCAAGAAAATCTAAAACCCTTCTAAAAAGGTTATCATTTAGTGCCATTAGCTTAATAGATCATATCTGAGCTTAGTTTTCCTCCCTTAAAATAAATGTTTTTGTCCAGTAAAAGGCTTTGACTGAGAAATTCGAGTCCCCAGAGATCTGAATGCTAGTGGGCCAAAATGTGCTTTATTCACTCGCACCATAGGAACAGACTTTAGCTGGACAGAGACAGCTTCTTGGAAGTCCACAGGTCTCATTTCCCAGCTCCTGAATTTCCACGCTCTGGCAAGAATTTAGTGTCTCGTTTTAAAAATGGCAGGTTTCCCTAATAAGCTTTCTAATTTTTTTTCTCCCTTATTACTTGTAGAGAAGATTCTAGCTGCCCTTAGTTAGGTAAGGCTGCTCAGGAGGGGAACAAAAAGAATCAACAATGAATGAATCAATATTTTGTCAATATTAATACACACTTTAGGGAAAAAGGCGTTTTTTTCCTTTTTTTTTTTAAGCATTTACAGCTTGACTCAGAACCCAGACAGTCTAACTCAGTCTTAATGAACTCCAACCTTATGAATTATTATTAATCCCACATTAAAAACATGTGCTTGCTGCAAGGTCTCCTTTAACTACCTCTGAGTGTAGTCTTCCTCATTAAAAGCTTTAATTGAAGCCTTTGGCTTGCACGGGGAGCAGCATGTCCCTTGTCACTGCTGGCAGGCCTGGACAAGAGCATGTCCTTAATCCCAGACAAAGGCAGGGACAGGATTCATTCCCTTATCTCCAGCTCCTCCTCTGCTGGGCCTCGGGGAGCAAATCCTTTATTGATCACTTGGGTGGGAGTGAGCCCTGTCCCCTGAGCATCCCTGCCCTGTCCCTGGCTCAGGTGCAGCTCTGCCCAGCACTTTTAGAGGAGCTCTTTAACCAGAGGCCACCAGAGGAGACAGGCTGGCCGTGTCAGATCAGATTTTGGACTGGTAACCATCAATTCTGAGCTCTGTTGCCTTCCACAGGCCTTGAAATGTATCTGCCCACCCCTGGCATGGTACTGCCTCAAAGTGTACTGCTTTCAATTATGATCAGTTCTTGTATTAAGACTAAATATTCTATTGCTTTTCTCGTTTTCTCCCTCTTGCACTGTATTTTCAGAATTCTGTGTGTCCCATACAGCAAAGAAAATAAACCAATTTCTGCAGTGCATTTACTGCAACTGTTGCTGCCTCTGTGTCAATGACTGTCACAACTAATTCAGCTTTTGCATTGATAATGGAGTCATGGAATGGGTTGGGATGGAAGGGACCTCAAAGCCCATCCAATGCCACCCCTGCCACCAGGGATGTCACAGGACATGGAGAGGACAGTCCAGTGCCACCAACCCCAGGAGAAATCTTGGTTTGCTGAGGCAAATGGCTCTTCCTGCCACTGGTGCTGTCAGACACAGCAGAAGGGACAGGCTGCTCATGAGGTGCAATTAAGGTGTAATTAATTAGAAATACATAAAGTGGCTCCTGATCTGGTGCATGCAGCTGGCAAAGCACAGAAGGGTTTGGTGGCTGCATCGTCACCTCCCTGCCCGCCCCAGGGGTCCCTCTCAGCAAACACCCCAAGAGCACAGCTGGGGCTTTTTGGTTTTCTGTGACATTGGAGGTTCCCTTCAGACATGTCCATAGCAGCATCTCGTGTCCAAAAAGGGCTGGGCAAAACTGTGGGACCTTGTACCTGGTGCTGGCTGCAGAGGAGGAGCTCGTGGAAGCTTTTCCCATTTTCCTGCTGCCTGCACTGGGGATGGGTCAGTCCCAGGTTGCCCAGGATTGCTTCCACATGGGACCCCATTCTGGACTTAAGTCCCTTATTTTCATTATTCTTTTATTACCACAAACATCTTGAATGTTGTTAAGCATGTGAGAAAGATTTTTAACCAATGGGTGACTACTCTGACAGTTATGAACATTATGTATTTCTGCACTCACTGGATTTTTAAGTCATGATCCATTTTGTTTTTTAATAAATGGAAGATTTGTTGTCCAACTCCACTCTGAAAATAAAGATATTAGGACCTTACTATTTCAAAACTTGCTCTGAAGACATTAATGAGTTTTCCTGAGGGTTTATGTGACTTTCTCATGGAATTGCCTACAAGAATGTAGCTTTCTCTAAAATGATGTAGGCAAGTCCAAATCCTATTAAAACATAAAATGCCTTTTGTTTTAATTTCATCTGATTTCAAAATCCTACAGAACTTCTGAGTCTGAAATAATACCAAAACACTACAATAACAGTTGGTTTCCTACAACTTTAGGACTTGCAATTACCCAGTACAACAGTAATTTTAAATTGGCCATATCTTGATGAAGAGAAGGAACAAACACTGCAACACGTGTATGAACTTGACTTTTGAGTCCAATTTTACTCCCTTGGAAGGAAGTATATTTTGACTTGAAAATTGTATGTGGTGAGTGACTGTACAGTCATGGGGGAAGAGAAATGTTTCTCTACATGGGAGTTTGCTGACACGTCTGCCTTGAAAAGGACTTCATTGTTTGCCTCTAAAGAATGAAAAATTCCCTATGTAAGAACATGGCTGTGAATTTTTCTTCCTGTTGTCTACTTCAAGAAAATTATCTGTACAGTTGTAACCAGTACATTGGTGCCTGTATTAATGCTGTAATATATCTGTAATTACCTAGGATCAAAAATTAATTAGGTTGGTTGCTGTATGGCTTTTTTTCCTCAATTGAAATGCCATTTACAGTCAGGGTCAGTGCAGTGGACAACAAAGGTTACACCCCTCAGCTCTTGTCCTCTTTCAAGGTCTAAAGTTCTGCCAGGTTACCCCAAACATTCGTTTTGATTTGGGATCTGGTTGGGATAAGCTTTGTAAATGCAGTTGATAAGGTCCAGTGTTGGTGCTCAAGGCAATGTTACCCTTGCCAGCAAACACCCCACGGGTGTGGTGGTTTTTGGAGGAAGGTGAAGGAAATGCTGCCCTGCCTCTGGGTGCACAGCAACCAGCAAAGGTCAGGGTGTGATGTCCTGGAGGATGATCCAGGGAAGTCACAAGGACCCATCAGGTACCCAGGTGGGCACATCTCAGCCTGTGACACCCCACAGGAGCAGCCTGGCTTCTTGATAACCTTCTGCTCCAGCACAAACCCTTAACCTGAGCACTGGACTGGATTCCTCTTTGCCAGGACAGGTGGGGCACTGTGTGCCCACAGAGCTGCCCAGGGCCCTTCCCTGAAACCTCTCCTGTCCTGGGACACGGACATGGAGCACAAGCAGCTGAGGGAAAGGTGCTCACAGCACACTGACAAAAACTGGAGCAGCTGCACCATGAAATATTGCTATGGGTGGCATCTGGGCAGATTCTGGGGGAGAAGAGCCTCCTGGCAGGAGGAACAGCACCCAGCTCACTCTGAGTTCAGCACTCGAGGTGTTTGACCTGGATCTGTCACCAGCGATCTCACTGGGCTGCTGGAACTTCTGGTGACAAGGCCAGGCCAGCAGTGTGGTCATGGTCCTTGGAAAATCCCATAAATATCAGGAATATTTGTCTGTTTAAGAGTGGCATGAAAGGGAAGAGCTGTGGAAACCCTCTGCTCAGGAGAGACAGAGCAGGACAGAAGGTGAAGGACCACGTGTCCAAGCACCGAACCCTGCCAGGCTGCACATCTGTGGTGGTTTAAAGGTGATCTTCAGCCAGAGAGACGTTGTGTCCAGAGCAGGGGTCTGGGAATTGGGAGGGCTGTGTCTTATTTGGCTGTTTTCCCTCCAGAGGTTTTATCCAAGTAGATCCAGTGCCCAGACACCTGCAGGGTTTTTGAGTTCACCATGTCAGGCTTCCCTTCCCCTTGGCCTGCAGAAATATTTTGTCTATTAAAAAGACTACTTTAAACTGTATTACAGAGAAAAAAGAGAAGGAAAAATTTCCATCATTGACTCTCCTGAAATGTGGTGTTTAGCCCAGGGTCCATCTCCCTTCTGTGGTAATTAACTGAAATCTTGATTAGCATTATCTCAGATAAGCCATCTTTAACATCTGCCTGCATGAGGCCCCCATCTGTGCACGGTGGGGGTATTGGGTGTTTGGGGAGCAGCCTGGCTCTAATCCTTCCCCAAACTAATCTGGTGCCACCACTTCCCTGGGCTGCTGCAGAGTTAATGAACAGCCTAAGTGCCACCTCCAGGGGCTCCCAGGCGGTGCCACCAGCGATGCTGAACCCCCTGGATGTGCCATCCTGGGGCAGAGGTGCCCTGTGGGGACAGGCAGCACCAGGGCACTGCCTGGGCTGAGCAGCTCTGCTCCACAACCCTGCTGGCACACGGGGCACCTTGAAATGAATGGTGCTCCCTGGATCCAGTGGAAATCTGGTGAATGAAGCAGATTCCCGAGAGCTGGGAACGAGTGGGAGTGAGCAGAGAGCCCTGGGGAGGCCACGAGGGCAGTGCTGGCAGGGCTGAGCAGGAGCAGCCGGGCTGGTGACAGCCTGCAGCGCTGCCACCATTTCCTCCAGCTACCTTCCATCTAAGATCAGCTCTGCTGCACTTACTCTTGGCAACCAAAACAGCTGCATCTCTCTCCTTTAAAAAAAAAAACCAACCCCAAAAAAACCCAGTGGAATCAAAGTCTCCCTGCAAATCCAACACGCAGCCGATACAGAACTGATGATTTTGCTAAACTCTGACTCGCAGCAAATACTTTTTATATCATGACACTGGATTCTGATACACAAAAGAAAATCAAGTTCTTTTCCCTCTGCATGCCCCACAGTTGTCAGAATCATTGCTTCTCTTTGTTTTTTACATACAGTAACTAGGAATAGAGGCTTTATAAACTCTCTTGTTCCTCCAGTCAGGATGTCAACGAGCTATGAATAATGAAATAAAAAAAATTCCAAATGAATGGCTAAGACCCAGCAGAGAATTTTAACTGGGGAAGAGAAGCAGCATAAGGGCTGCATGACAATAATCATCATTACTGCTAATAAAGCATTTCTTGCTGCTGGTGTGGTGCAGGGGAAAAAGTGGGCCCGGCAGGCCGGACACGGTGCCGGACCTGGCATGTGCTGTCCTGCCCACACTCCGGCCACAGCCCGGCCTCCCTCCTCCTGATCCCGGGAGAACTGGCACACTTCCAACCCCAAATGCCAAGTGATCCATCAAAGCAACGATTTACAAATGTAAGAGTGGACTCTGGTGGCATTTTTCAGGGGGTAAAAATGGGTTTCCCCTTCTCCTTCCAAAAACACAGAATCAGTGCATGCTCTGATTTTTGAGGTGTTGTGTTAATTTTAGGGGGAGGTGTGCTCTTGCAGAAGTGCACACACACACATCTCATGCATTATTTGGTTGCAGTTGGATGCAGTTTTTCCCTGACTTTTTCCCACTGCTGTGATATTAAAATCACAGAATCACAGAATCATTTAGGTTGGAAAAGACCTTTAGGATCATCGAGTCCAGCTGTTAAACCAGCGCTGCCAAGTCCAAATCTTTCACGCTGTTGGAGAAGGTTAATTTGTTTGTTGAACACAAACAACTGGCAATGCCTTAAGCTGTTCACTACTTCCTTTTTCTTGATACCAGCAGCTTTTCCCCTCCTGCGACCGAAGCTTTACTCACCCCTTCTTTCAACTGATCTCCAGCATTATATTATTTATGAATAAAGGTCACCCCGTGAGGAAATGGCACATCTACTAGAAAACAATGTGCACTTTCTAAATTTGAACTGAGTCGTTTCCGTTCTTTGATTTAAGTTTAGTTACTTCCTGTGGTTTCTTGTCCTACGCCACTGCTGAATCTTTGGATTGACTCCAGGATAAATTGCACTCTTTCAATGAAATTAGAAACTGCGGCAACGAGGGCCCAGCCAAAGCGGCTGGTAAACAGCACTTCAGCTGAATATTGGGGCACTTAGTGGGCTGCACGAGTGTCTCATTACCTGTGTGAGGTGATGGATCCAGCCTGAGCCACGTGGGTGCTCCCCTGGGAGCTGCACCCTTGGCTCCCACCCTGGTTTGCCACCAGACGAGGAGCTGAGCAAGCACTTCCAGCTCCCATGGGAGGGATAAAGGAGCCTTTGGAACCAGCGGCTCCCTGTGGAGAGGGGACACTTCCGCACCAAAACCAAGGCACCCTCCCCCAGGCAGATCCTGGGTTAGCAAGGACAGGTGCTCAGCCCCACGCTCAGAAGCACCTTTGTAGCAGGCCAGTGCTTCCACGAGCCACAATCCTGCATCAGGTTTTTAGGGATTGGGATCAACTGGGGGAACCTCCAGAGTTTAGATAAGTCATTTCAGGCAGTTTGCTGACAAAACCACGTGTGAATATGCACCATAGCCCCAGGATGTACCTTCCCTCAGCAAAACCATGAGTGGCTCTTCAGGAGCCTGCAGTGACTGCAGCCCCCCCAGGGCTGGAGGAGCCGTAGATGGCCATGGTCGGGGACAGGGACACGGTAGCAAAGGAGGAGTGAGGCACCTGGTACCTGAGTGCTCTGCCTGCCCTGGACAGGAGTTTACCTTACAAGACCTTCAGCACAATAACCAGCCTCAGTAAGGAGCCCTGTTGGGCTGGGCTTGCAGGACACCTCAATAACGATGCTCTCTCTCTCTCTCTCTCCCCCACCCCTGTTCTTTCTCCTTCCCTTCTGCCAGGACACCTAAGCACAGATTTTGCCCCAGTAGCCAGACTGCTTTCTCAATGGAGCCCCGGATCCCCCACAACATCACCGTTGTCCCCAACTCTGTGATGGTGCAGCCCTTGCTGGACAGTCGGATCCCCTACGGGCGGCTGCAGCACCCGCTCACCATCCTGCCCATCGACCAGATGAAGACCACCCACATCGAGAACGACTACACCGACAACCCCAGCGCCTCCCAGCCGCCAGCCCAGAAGCGCCCCCGAGCCCCCCACGAACCGGGCTTGAGCAGCCAGCACCCGCAGCGCTGCGAGCAGGATGTCACCCACCCCTGGATCTCCTTCAGCGGGCGCCCCAGCTCCATCAGCAGCAGCAGCAGCACGTCCTCAGACCAAAGGCTCCTGGACCACATGGCCCCGGTGCCCGTGGCAGAGCAATCCTCCCCCCGCGCCGTTCGCATCCAGCCCAAGGTGATCAACTGCAAACCCCTGGACCTGAAGGGCGCCGCGTCCCAGGAGCTGGACAAGCACTTCCTGCTGTGCGAGGCCTGTGGGAAATGCAAGTGCAAGGAGTGTGCCCTGCCCCGGACTCTGCCGTCGTGCTGGGTGTGCAACCAGGAGTGTCTCTGCTCGGCACAGAACCTGGTCAACTACTCCACCTGCATGTGCCTGGTCAAGGGCGTCTTCTACCACTGCACCAACGAGGACGACGAGGGCACGTGTGCCGACCACCCCTGCTCCTGCTCCCACTCCAACTGCTGCGCCCGCTGGTCCTTCATGAGCGCCCTGTCCCTGGTGCTGCCCTGCCTGCTCTGCTACCTGCCGGCCACCGGCTGCGTCAAGCTGTCCCAGAGATGCTACGACCAAGTGAGCCGGCCCGGATGCAGATGCAAAAACACAAACAGTGTCATTTGCAAGGCGTTGCCCGAGAGCAAAGGGGCAGAAAAGCCCTTCTAATAGCTTGGGAGGACGGAGTGGGAGGATGCTCTGCGGAGCAGGGTGGTGTTGGCTCTTTTTAATAACCTGTGTTCTGAGGAGAGCGTTAGCCTCTTGCCTTTGGAGAAAGAAGAAGCAACTATTTCCACAAACTGAAGCACTTTGGGTTATTCAGGGTTTTTTGGAACTGGTCACAGTTTAAATAGATGGGGCCAAAGGAGGAATGTTAATAATGCAGAGTGAAGGCTACAAACCCATGTACATCATGAAGTACAGCTGCTGAAAAACTCCCGGCTTGGACGGACGGCTGCTCACCAGGCCTGCACACCACAGGAACCATTAACTGCTCCCTTGGCAGGCACCGCCTCGCAACCAATCCCCATTCCCAGCTGCAAAAAGCTGTTCTCAATTCAGATTCAGGGCGGGCTTCTTGTTTCCTCTCTCCTTCCAAAGCCCAGCTCACTCCCAGCAGCCGGTTGAAGGTGACAGGGGATCTCCCTCTGCTCTCCTTCCCTCCTGCACCCCACTCCAAGGGCTGCTTGCACACCAAGTACGCGTTTCTCAAAAGCTTTCTGTGCCCCTCAAAGATTTTTGAACCAGAAGTGAAGCTACATTTCATTTGTTGAAGGGTCTTTTGGGTGTGTCCCACCCAACCCCACTGGTTTGGACTCTCTCTCTAAAGCAAGATGGTAGCAGGGCTGCTCCTCCCTGGAGGAATTGCAGCAGGATGCGTTCAGGCCGTTGTATCAACACCGACTCCTCCTGCCTGTAAGCTGACCCACAGCATCAGGTTTCACTCAATGGAATATGAATTTTCCATCACCAGAACAGCCCCGTTGCAGGAGGATGGTGGCCAGTCCCGTTTCCCCCAGGCCAGAGCAGAGGGGATTTAACTCACGCCACGAAGCAAAGACGGGCGGGGTTTGTTTCTCTAAACCTCTCAAGCTCTGGTAAGAAGTCACACAAACCTAAGTGTACGATGCACATAGGTGGGTTTTTTCTAGGGATCTCAATCCAGTACCTCCTCTCCTGGAACAAGCTCTTCTTTGCTCACTGAATATTAAGATTTGGTTTTGTCTTGGGGGTGAATGGCATTTGCTTGAAGTACCCCCACCCCTATTGCTGCTGTTTGACTTTTGCCTCTTCTGTACAAAAGTGTCTTTTTAAATGTAAAGAATGCTTTTAATGTTTATTTTAGTGTTAACACACACTAGAGAAAGCCAGGGGAAGGAAGAGAGTGCCGTTAACAAACGTGCCCGTGGTTTTCAGCACACAAATATTGGCTCTGTCCATGCACTCATCCTGGGGCTGGTTCTGCCTTCCCCGAGGATGCTGTAACCCCTCTCTCTTGACAACTACAAGGTGCTAAACAAGAATCTTGGTCCAAACATGCAACACTCTAATGAGTAGGTAGGTACTTGTTGCATGCAGAAAACTGACCTAGTCTCTCTTGGTGTTTTTAATTAGAGGAGATTTCCTCAGTAAATGCACAGCAGTGACAGTGAAATGTCATCTCTAATTAGATAAGCAATAGGCAGAGCTCATGTAGCATTTCCAGGGTAGGGGTTGGCAGGAGCATCCTGGTGGGACTCTGGCGGCTTTGGGTTCCAGAATTCAGCTCAGCTGGATGACTTGGGGTTTAGCTCAATGGAATTGTAGATGTTTGTTGAATGGGGGTGTTAAAACATGAAAACAAAAAAAAAAAACCCAACAAACTTTTATATTTATAACGTTTGCTAGCCTGTACATGCTGAATCCCAGAAAAAAGGGCATAATGTCTGTTACCAGGTACCAGCTCCTGGAGGGTGGCCTGGTGTCAACTGTGCGGGCACCAGGAAGCAGGTGGGGATCCAGAGCTGTATTTATTACCTTGCACAAACTGGAGGGGAAAAGACTAAAGGAAAACCAACCCCAAACTAGCTGAACTGTTGGTTGAATGTATAAGATATTGTATTTAATAAGAAATCATTTTCCTAAGATAGAAGCAAGCTAGAAAAGGCAGCAGGAGAGGTATTCACCTGCTGCCCTCCTCTGTTGGGACCACAAGTGTCCAAATGGCCTCCACCCCCAGCTGCTTTGCCATTCTGACCGTCTGTCCCTGGCTGTTCCTGGGGAATCTGTGCTGAAAATCCACACTGGCAGAGCCCAAGGCTTGGCTGCATGCTCCTCGTAAGCAAAGACCCCTCTGGAGTGGTCGCCACTGTGCCAATCTCCACTCATGGACATCCTCCCAGCAATCCCAGACGGATTCCCTCCCACTGTACATAGCTGTAAACTATTTCTCCGTTGGTTTGTTTTACTATCCAAGCCCTCGAAGCCAATGACGCCGTGCTGGAGCCCGCCAGGCGCTGTGGATGGGTTGGAGCAGTGGGCAGTGACCCTCCCTCCTCCCCTGGCTCCCAGCACAGCTGCCGGACTCTGCTCCAGCAGCTCCCAGCCCGGGGCAGGGCAGGGAGTTGCTGAGCCCTGGCTGGAGCTGGGAAAGGGCCGGGCTTGGCCTGAGCCAGGGCTCTGCCAGGGGGAGCAGCTCCCGTGTCCCGTGTTATTCCCGCTCTTCCCCATCCCAACAATTCCATCCCCCCAATCCCTCTGAAGGTACTTGGGTCTCCTGCCACCCCAGAGCTGCACCACGGGCACAGTGCAGTGTCCCCATGTCCCAGCCCCCAGCTCTGCCATCCTCCCCTGGGTCAGGTGCCCCTGCTAACGAAGGGACAGCCGCTAACGAGCACCAACAGCTCTGGCTCTGCAGCCAGGGCGCTGCCGTGGGATGGCCATGGAGGCAGCAGGGCCCCTGGCACAGGTGCCATGCTCGGAGGAGGAGGAGGATGGCAGGGTACCTGCACTGCTAATTGCTGCAGCTCTGCTAATTGCTGCAGCTCTGCTAATTGCTGCAGCAGGTTCACGCTGGGCTTTGCCCCCTGCCCCACACAACGGCCCCGACAGCGAGAGGGGGGACCTGAGGGTGCTGGCAATGCCACGCCACGTTCCCAGCGGGAGCAGAGCAGCCCCAAGAGACAAACACGCTGTCCCCACAGCCCCGTGCCAGTGCCCCCCGGGTGTCAGGAGCAGAGCCCAGGTTTGGTGCTCCCTGGGCACCAGCTTTGCCACACACTGGGTGTCCCCTTCCCCTCCCACGCTCGGACACCCTGAGAAATATTTGTCCCTCCTCCTCTTAGCACCCCCTCACATGCACACCCTGAAAAGTTACCACAGAAGGTTTTTTCTTTGTATAGAATATTTATTTTGAAGCTCTATTTTAATAGTATTTATTTTAGAAAGTCTACTATTGTAAGAGTTCTTCTGTTTGTGAAGAAAAACAAGTACTGATGAATGTACTGATCTAGAAATTATATATATATATAAATATATATTGTTAAATATATAAATGGCGGTTGTGGTTCTTTAAAAAAGTCCCAAGAATGTTTATAGCAATTATTCTAAAAATACAAGCAGAGAGGAGCCCAGAACTGGTTATTTGGTGCTCTCCAGCCCTGCCAAGGAGCTCTGGGTGATGCTGGGGTTGCTCTGCCCCACGGCCTGGCTCATCAGGGGCTCATTAATTAATTATCCCTCAAATCACCTGCACTGGGAAGGGGCAGCTCCTCGGTGAGCAGGGAACACCCTGCTCTGTGAACCTGTAGGAACAATTCTCTCCTTCCCCACACCTCTAAACCACGCCAGCCTGGAAGTCAGGCTGCTCCTTGCCCGGGGCTCTGCCCTGGGGGTGACAGTGGCATCGACACTGAAGAGAACCGACCCCACAGAGCCTCATTGTGGGCATTTCAGACCCACTTCCAGCTCTCCTGCTTCTCCTGTGCAGGAGCAGAGCTGTGCTGCCCACACCAGAAGAGCCATGAGCATCCCCCAGCCCCAGCCAGACCACCCCAAGGTCCCCTTGTGACATCAGGGCAGCCAGAACTCTCCCACCTCCTTGGAAAAGGGCAAAAACCTGTCAAGGACCAACTCCCTGGGGCCCTGCTCACCCTGCCCAGCCCCTGAGCCACATCCTGGGGCTCCCACCCACCACCCTTCCTGCCCCCAGCTCCTCGTGTGTCACCAGCATCACACTGGACTGCTAAAAATACAGGATCCGGGTTATTTTTCACCATTCCTGTTATTTATTTGCACACACTGTGGAGCTGTGACTCACTGGAAGCTGTGCCATGTTTTGTGTCATCACAGAGGTAACCCGAGCGTGTTACCTGGCCTGAAATAATATTATTGAAACAATAATGTTGATTTAGTCACTGGATCAGATAAAGAGACAATAACTACACTGTGCAGATTGCGACATCTGATGCCAAAAAATTTTTCAATGAGGAAAAGATACTGAATTTGTTATGCTGGTGGCAATTTTTCTTTTCTTTTTTTTTTTTTTAAACAAACAGGCTGAGCCAGGATGTATAAATTTAAATCAGAGTTTGGCAACACCAACTGATGTCTTGCACATAAAGCCTTAAAAATACCAACACGACGCTGATGCCTCGCTGCTGGAAGCGAACCAGAGCACTCTGCTTGATTTGAGTTGTAGATGTTAAAGCAATATTTTTCAAATTGATCAGAATTATCAGCTTTTTTTTTTTAAATCCTTTTTTACACAATTTTCAATAATTGACCATCAAAAGAAACCAGCTCCAACTCCCCAAGCACAGGTTATAGAATGGCAAAGAGACACACAGAGCTCAGAGTTCAACAGAGTACAAGCCAGCTCTTGGATCAGACATGAAAGGGAACTTCTGGTGAATCAAAGCACCCTGAAAATACCCTAAACCACTGTATTAATTCCAAGAGAATGGGCTGAAACTTACAGAAATTCTGAACTTACATAAATGAGTGATGTGATCAAGCAGGTTGCATCCCTTGGCCCCTTTCAACCCAAATCGTTCTGGGATTCTACAAAATGAGATTAAAACCTGATTTTTCATTCCATTCACAACTCTTTTTCTAAAATATGTTCTTATTAAAGGGGGCTGCACTGCTCCTACACAGGCAGCACCTCCCACATTGCCACGTCCCAGAAATGAATCATTTCTCTCCCTGGGATTAGGGCTGTGTGGATGGGGTGATGGTGGCTGAACCAGGAGGAAGAGCCCCCTTCCCCAGCCAGCCAGAGCTGGCTCCTCACAGAGCTCCACACCAGCTCATGGCACCCAGGGATGAAGTTTGGCCTCTTTGTGAGTGGCAGACAAATGGCCAGGACAGAGATAAATTGCTTTTGCACTTTGTTTTACTTCCTCCCCTCAATAACCTCCCGTGGGAGCTCTGAATCCTCCTGGGCTCCCGCTCCGGCTCCTGCTGAGCACCGTAAAACTTTAGGGATTCCTCAAGGAGCTGGGAATGGCCCCAGCCCTTCAGAGGGGGTTCCCACAAGGGGAAAACTTTCCTTTTTCAGGGGAAGGAGGAGATGGCTACAGAGGTCAAGGCAAAGCCTCTCAGCAGGGTCTCAGCTCTCCTTGTGCACCCCGACAGCCTCGCCAGGCTTTGGGACAGAGCCACCCCAAACACCCCTCAGGGTCCAAGCTGGACACCAGGTTCTGAGGCACAAGAGGGTAAAGGGGCTTCACAGAAGTTTCTGACCGTGCCCAGGCCACCAGAGCCCATCACAGCCCTGGACACACAACAAGGACACAACAAAGCTTCTGCTGCTGCAGAAAGAAAGAAACCACCAGCAAGCTGAGAAACAGCAGCCAAAGGTGGGACTGGAGGGGATATTCTTCAAAAGGTGTTTAAAAGAAAAAAATGTAAAAAACCAAGCCTCAAACCTCTGGGTCTCCCTGGTGTAAATAGCTGCATTTATTTCATGTGGGCTCAGCAGCCCCCCAGCAGCAGCCTGGGCTGGATGAGGGCTCAGAAGCCAGAGCTCAACCCCAGCACAGCCTGTTAAACCCAGAAAAGAGCCCAGAACCAGCCAGGATTTTAAGGTTCCAGGGTTTCTGATCACTCTGCCAGACTCTTGTCACATCAGCCTCCACCAGCAGCAAGGGACTGGGCAGGGCAATCGTCCTCCCAGCACCTCCTGCTCCTCTCCCAGGCCAGCTGGGCTCTGCAAACCCAAGCAAGGTTTGTGCTCCCAAGCACAAAGGCACAGGAATTTCTCCATAAAAAGCCTTTTACTCTTCAGTATTCCTGAAGAGAAGGGAAAACTGAACCATGGCTTCCCTTTAGCACCACACCACTGCAGCCTCCACTGATATTTCCCTGCCCTTACACCAGGAAATAAACAGAAGTTTCTGCATGAAGAAATTCTTATGAATAAATCATCCAGCCCCGTTCTGCTCAGAGCCAGGTATGTCTGTGATTATGCTGCCATTATGTAACTGGGTGCTCCTAATCACAAACACGATATTCTCTATGGAACTGGGACATTCTGCACGCTCCAGGCACAGCTCTGGAGCCTCCAGCCACGTGTGGAACAGCAAAATCCTCAACCCAGAAATGCCCTGCTCAGAGCTGGCAAGGAAATGGTTCTCATCCCTTCAGGGAAGTCACCGTGTCCAAAGAGATGCTGAAGAATGAATTAATTAATTAAAACTGCATCCTTGTTGGTACAGTATTTAGTTGCTCTCCACGTGGAGGGCGAGCCATTAGCACAGATCCTCCACTTCCAGCCCCACAGGGTCTGTGGTCTGACAGGTCCAAGAGTCCCAGCAAAGCCAACTTCTCACCATCTTTCCTGTCTGAGGATGAGGAGTTACAGTTCTGTTTTCCTCAGCAGCAGCCTCATCCCGCTGCTGCACCATCACAAACTCCTGCAAGGCTGGTACCAACCAGATCTCCTGATATTCCTGTAAATTATCCTTAGGAATACAACTAAATTTATCGTTTTCTTTGCAGGAATGCTTGCATCCCCTGCTAAGAAACCTCCAGCTCTGCTGGGGGTTGGGACTGGATAATCTTTAGAGTCCTTCCCATCCCCAGCCATTCTGTCTGACTCTGTGATTTCACAGTGACTGGGAAAGCACAGGTCTGGTGCTCCCGTGCCTGCAGCTGCCCCTCCACAGCACCAAGGAAGCCTCAGGAAGCAGCTCCCACCTGCTGCCAGCAGGAGAGAGTTTTGGCCACACAGCTTTGGACTGGAGGGAAGGTGAGGGTGTAAAATCAGACCAGAGAGGGCTCAGTGAAGTGTGGAGTTAAAAAAAAAAAAAAATGGCTTGGAAGGAGCCCGTGTTGGTGGGAAGCAGTGGGATTTCCTGCTGGTCCCAAAGATGGGAGCAGAAAGTGGGGCTCAGGGCTCCAGGGAGGCAGCAGTACATCCTAACAATCCCTCCTTCGCAGGGAGAGCCTGGCTGAACGCTGCAAAGGAAACCCAGAATGACAAACAATTGTAGGAACCTGAAAACCCCAGTTCCTCTGGATTCCATGGGAAGTGCGATTTTCAATCCTCTGACCTGTCTGTCTGAGGGGAAGTGGGCAATAAATAGCAGCCGGGTTGTTATCAAGAGGATGTGAGCTATTTATAAAAAATTCTTGGGCTTTTTGAACTCTGTTTAAAGAGGCAATATCCTTGGCTTGGGTAATTGGGGGACTAAAATGCTAAAGCAAACACGATTACTCAGCCACCTTGGGAAAGTTTAGTGCTTACTTGTGTTTCTGAATTTTTTGAGCATATTTAAACAGCTGTGCTGGTATTGTCCCCAGATCCAGAGGGGAGCAGGAAGAGGGCTTGGAGATCCCTGTGCACAGCCCAGGGCTGCTCCTGGCTCATCCAACCATCACTGCTCAGCAATCCCAGCAGCTGATGGTTACATGGCTTAACTAAACTGAAAGTCCAGGCTGAACAGGGCTTGGAGCAACCTGGGATAGTGGAAGGTGGATTGAAAATGGATGATCCTGGAGGCCCCTTCCAACCCAAACCATTCCATGATTAATTAAAAATACCTCACCTGAATGAGCTGCCTTGTCTGGAGAGGTTTCTCTGTGCTTTACAACACGTTGGCTTCCCAGCAGGATTTAACCATCTCCAGCTCTGGGGCAAGGAGAGGGTGCCAGCTCTGGCTCTCTGCAGTAGTGAGAGGGGAGCATTGGGTGGGATGGCAAAGGGAAAACAAAGGCAAGAGGAACCCAATGTCCACACAAAGCACTGAAGACCTCCTTGCTCAAGGAAACTCATCCCAGCCCTCTGACAAAGGATTGTTTTAAACCACATCAGGAAAACCTGCTGGGACAGCCAGCACACAGAGATGCACCCAACTTTCAGAGAACCATGGCTGGGGGCACCGAGAGCCAGGATGGGGCACAGCCACCCTCAGAGGGGCACTTCACTGCCCAGGTCCCACTGGCCACAGTGGCCTGACCCCCCCAGCGCCTCCTGAGTGATGGATTTGGGGTCACTGGACTGGGGAGCTTTGAGCACAATCCTGGGAGCTGCTCCCATGCAGGAGGTCCCGACCCTGTTCCGTGCAAAGCACCGACTGACACGCACCAGGGGAGGGTCCCTCCCGCCCAGCCTCGCTGTCCCAGGGTCCACATGCCAGGATGTGGCACCAAACAGAGCCCTCAAGGGTTTCCACTGGCTGCAGTCTTATTTTTGTGAGCCCAGCCACCAGGCAGACAACATTGCTCCTGTGTGGGAACCACACACAAAGTGTCCTGACAAAATGATGGCATCGCCTAAAATACACAAACACGCTCAAAAGAAGGAAAGCCATGAAATTAAGGATAACAAACAACAAAGAGAAGCTCATACACAGAATCTGTTAGTGTTTATGAGTCACTGAGGCCTTCCTGTCTCCTCTTATAAATTGTGGGAATGCACTGTGGTCCATCCTCTCCTTGAAAACCACCGAGGTGCTATTTTCCTCAGAGCCCAGCGCCAGGGGCGGGGGGAGACACTGCACAAATGAAAGATTTTTATTTTTTTTTTTCCCTTTTCCCTCCTTATTTTTTTTCTTCAAAGTAGGAAACCAAATCTGAGGAGCAAATGCTGCGGGGTGGGTAAACAGAGGCGAGTGCAGAAGCCTTGGGGATGAGATCATCGAGCGCCTTGGCCCGGCGCTGTTTTCCGACGGTGAAGGGCTTAACAATGGAATGGATGGGAAATGCCAGGAAAAGTTAAAGAGCTTTGGACACGAGGCCTTTGCAGGAGCTCCTTCTTTGTTACTAATAAACAACTTCTCCCCGTCTTCCTCCATTGTGCCCTTCAGCAAATGAGGATTATCTCTCTTCGGTCTAATTTTTTCCCATCTTAGCATTTTAAAGCTCTCCCAGCTTGTCTGTTCTGCTGTGCCCAGGCTGCCCCACCATGCCAGGGCAGTGGAACACCAAGCACTGCATCCCACCTTCACAGCCACCACCATCCTCCAGTGGAAGGTGCCCGTGGCAGAGGGTAGCCCTGGATGAGCTTTGAGGTCCCTCCCAAGGCAAACCAATCTCATTCTGAGATAACCCTGAGCTGTGATAACCTTGAGCTGTGATCACCTCAGAGCCAAGGTTTCCCTCCAGGCTGCTGAGGGCCAGTCCCACCCTCGGGCAGGGCAGGAGCTCAAGCCCCAGGTGCTGCCAGGAGGAAGGGCCATCCCCCCTTTGTGAGGCAGAGCCTGTGCAAACCCTGCTGTGTCCTCAGGGAAGGATGCTCAGCCCGTGCATCCCAGCTAAAACTGGAATGCACAAACTGGAACCAGGAACAGCAAGTTTTGAGGGATTTTTATGTGAAAACCTCACACAACAGGATCTCAGATGGCTTCAAGAGAAGCCACCCAGGCTCAATTCAAGCAGGGCCAGCCCTGAGCAGCTCACCCAAGCTGCAAGCCGAGCACTGGCTACACATGGGCACATCTGGGGGCTCTCAGTACTGACTTCACACGTGGAGATAAAGTACAAACAGGATTGTAGGATAATAAATAAAAATCCTTTCCTGTGAGGGTGGGCAGGCCCTGGCACAGGGTGCCCAGAGCAGCTGGGGCTGCCCCTGGATCCCTGGCAGTGCCCAAGGCCAGGCTGGACATTGGGGCTGGGAGCAGCCTGGGACAGTGGGAGGTGTCCCTGCCATGGCAAGGAGTAGAATGAAATAACCTTTAAGGTCTGTTCAACACAAACCAGTCAGGGAACCTGTGCTCCAAAATGGTGTTTGACACTAAATCCCAACACCCACCCTTGGGAGGACAGCTCAGAACCCCACCCAGCACCTCAGCACGACAAACACTCCCAAAGCTCAGGGGAGACAAAACCTTGTCCTTTACTGCCAAAGCTCCTTCCTTGCCCTTCTCCTGAGGGAACACCACCAGCCACTGATGGGATGTGTGGTTTCTCAAGCATCCATGGAAGGACAGAGCAGAGCAGGAGCTTCCTCAGCCTGGAGCAATTCCCTGAGTCAGAAGTGCTCAGCAGCACCTCGGCTGCCATTTCTGTTCAGCACACATGACCCCATCTGTCAGCTCAGAAAATGCTGCTCCTGCTCCCTTTGGGTTCCTTGGTTTCTGCACCACAAGCACTGGAAATGAAATTTTTACAGTAATGATTATGCTACAACAAAAAGGCTACCCCCAAAATTACATCCTTTGGAAGGAACAAGGGAGTTAAAAACCCTGAAATGCCAACTGTGAGTGTTATAATTTGATGTTTGCACCGACTAAAGGACACCTCTCAGCAGCCCCTTTCAGCACTAATAACATCTCCCTGTCAGAGCAGCCCCAGGCTGGGGGACAGGCAGGGACCCTGCTGCCAACAAGACTAAAAACACCGCCAAAAAAAAAAAAATTATTCTGAACTACCCAAGAGGACGAGTGGAACCAAAACAGGGGTTTACAGCTGTTCTGTAGCACTGCAAGTGGCTGCAGAAGGAGCAGAGCATCTCGTGGGCAGCAAGAGGCACCCAAAGAGAGGATGGTGCCTCTGTGAGATGGGGGCCTGCAGTTGGGTTTGCTGTTCGGATTTAATCAGTCATTATTGACAAAAAGGGAACGACTTTCTGAGTCTCTTTCACTCCTGCCAAGCTCCTCGGGGGATACCTGTGACTGCAGAGGCAGCTCCAGCACCGGGAGTGCTGCTCAAACTGGGCAGCGCCGCAGCCGGGGACACTCGTCCAGCCAGAAGCCACCGACCCCGAGTCCCAGATTTCTATAAAACCCAGTGGGAAAAGCCTGGCGTGGGATGTGCTGGTGCCCCAAAGCCCCTGTCACACACAGCATCTGCTCATCCCCATGGCAGCAGCTGCGGCCCGTGTGGCGGGGCCGGGGAGGCAGCGCCGGCAGAGCCCATGAATAAAACAACAGGTACCGCTCATCGCCCCGAGGGCTTCCTCACACCGGCACCCGGCTTCCCTGGAAAACCAAGGACAACTCCCTGCATCGTGTACTGATGGGTCTTGGGTTTGGTCCCCAGCACAAACACACACACGCACAATGTCTTCTTTTACAGTTTTGCCTGATGACTTGCATGACAAACCTAATAAAAGCCGAGACAAATAACCCAAAACACACAAAAATGCGACACTGTTTCCTATTAACTTCCAAAGCACTTCGGTGGCTGCAGAGAGAAACTGCATTTAAACATCAGGGGGAAAAAAAAATCATCCACATATGGAAAATATAAATATGTGACAGGGGAACATGTACATCTATATGGGGAGGATAGTGGGGCACCGGCCCAGGCTGCTCCATGGGAGCATCCCCGTGGGCAGCTGCCAGATGCTGCAGCTTCAGCACACCCAGAACCCAGCCCTGCCTTTGAAACCACCACAGCAGGACCTTGGAAAGCCACTGGGTCCCCACCGTGGGGCTCGGGACATCCCTCCGCACCCCGAGGTGCCCACAGGTGAGCTGTGCCCTGGCACATCGCACTGCACCCCACGGCCGGCTCCGTCACCCCCCTCCTGCCCCACAGCCTGGGGCCGTGCCCTCCAGGGGTCACTTTTTGGGAGCATCCCCCAGAAGCTGGCAGCAGCAAGAGGCACCGGGGAGCTCCCGGAGCTCCGAGAACAGCCAGCCCCGTCCCCTCGCTGAAGAGCAGCCCCGGAGAGCGGAGGGAGAGCCAGGCGGGCTCGGCAGCGCCGGGAGGACGCCCTGGAGAGGTTTTCCTTGGCAGGAGCCCACGGGGCTCTCGCTTCCTGCCCGACGGGGGGACATCCCCCCCAGGGACGGCACATCCCATTCGTGTCCTGCCTCCCGGCCGGAGAACGAGCTCTCCCCTCCGGCTGTGCCGGCCAAAACAACAAGGAAAAGCCAAAAACTACCAAAAACCACCAACAAAACCTCTGTACGGTAACAGGAACGCGAGCAGCGCACGCTTTGAGCCGGGAGTGCTCCTCTCTCCTCTCAATAAACTGATGATCTTCCTGTGGGTCTTGAAAGCCCTTTTGTCACCAAGTGACCCCCGTGGCTGTGGGAAACAGGCATCAAAACTTAAAATTCTGATTTATACGTGAACAGCTTTGTACAGAAACGGGACCAGCTCTTCCAGAAGCTGATAGCGGACTGAAAACAACCTTTTTCCCACTCCAATTGTGCCAAGCAGCTGCAAGAAAGAAATACCAGCAGGAATGGAAAAATGTTCCCATGTATTTTCCTAGGCTGGCTGCCATGGCAGAGCCCGGGGCGGGGGCACGGGGAGCCCCCCCAGGTGCCTGCAGTGGCCGGGGGGGAAAGTTTCGGGATCATCTTCCTGCAAGGAGCGGCCGCCGGCCGGGCCGGGACAAGGGGAGCCGGGCGAGTGGAAACTGGCCCCGCTCCGCGAGGCACAATCCAGGAGCTCAACTTGAAACCACTTCCTCTACCTCCCAACAATGCACAGAGGAATTTCCACAAATCCCAAGGCTGCCCTGACTTCCATTTCTAAACTTGGAAAAAGAAATACCAGGACATTCCTTTGTTGTTCCAGCTCACTCGCTGTTTGATCAGGGGTTTTTTGCTCCAGCTGAGCCAATTAAAGAATCCCAATTTCCCCTTGCAAAATAAAAAAAAAAAAAAAAAAAAAAAAAAAAAAAAAAGCAAAAAAGCACAAACCAGTAACAAACAATGTGTTTGCTTCTTTGATTTTTAACTAATTGTTTTCAATTCGAACCGAAACCTGCCACCTCATTTGGGTCCATGTGGTTTGATGCTTAAATAGCATTTTGGCCAGAAAGATGAGTGTGATAGAGGCATTTCCAACTGCATTCCTGCGCTCTGGAAGGAAACGCTCCACTGCTGCATTTATGGGATGTGGCCATTTGGGATCACATACGAAGCTTGAATACAAACACCCCCAGCCCACAGCAAGCACCCACCAGAGGCAGCAGGGTCTGACAGTGCCCTGCCAGGCAGGAACTCCTCAGCACTCACACACTCCTTGGAAACATTTCTGTTCTTATTTCCCTTGCATTCAGTCTACTTTTCTACATTTACAGGAATTTCTATTTATTTTTAATTTTTCTTTCAGTAGATTTGCCCTTTCCATGTGCTGTGCCACCCTATCCTGATCCCTGCTGCCTCAAGTACTCCCTTCCTGTCTCCTCCCTGGAGAATGTTAAGGGAGTTTCACCGAGGGTCAGATCCAGGTGCTGAAGCTGAGCAGGGATGAACACCTGAAGTGTTCAAAAACCACGTGGATGTGGCACCTGGGGACAGGGTCAGTGGTGTCCTTGGCAGTGCTGGGGGAGTGGCTGGACTTGATGATCTCAGAGGTTTCCAAGCTGAGCGATTCCATGGCTTTGTTCTGACTTGCAGGGAGTTCAATTGCTAATCCCAAACCCTGCCACCAAAAACCATCTCACAGCCACCAAACCACAACCAAACTGCAGAGCTGGTGGGTGACTCTGGCCTCGAGAGCAAGGAAGCATCTCTTCTTCTGCCAGGAAGAATGAGACACAAACCTGAACTTGAGGAGGAAGGAGCTGGTTCCTGTTGTTCAGCTGGAGCAATTAATCACACGTGTAATGAGAGAGGGAACACACACAGCAGCTGGGCATGGAGAGGCAGTGACCCCATCCCCTCACAGAGCTGATGGCTGCAGACCACGGCCATGGCCCAAACCCCTGGGCTGAACCTCCAGAAGTGGATCCAGAGTGGACACAGAGCATTGTGTCCCCAGCAGCCCATAAAGAAGATGCTGCAGTGCAGCATCAAAGTGATGCTGGGCATCATTAGGGAAATTTTCTTCTCGTGTTACAACAGAAGCAAAGCTCAGACTCCTTTTGCCTTTTTTTTTAATTTTTTTTTTTTTTTTTTGTAGTATCTTATCATCCAAGAGCTCATTAGCCAGGAATTCCTCATGCTGTTTATTTTCCATTTGTCCATATGTTCCCCACAAGCTCAGCCTCGTCTCTGTTTTAAGTTTATACTTAGCAGCAGTAATTGGAAGGGATGAACAAAGGCACGAAGGAAAGCAACGCACACACAAACAAACTGCCCAGATGTTTTGGATTCCTGCATTTCCCCAAGAAGCAGGATCCTTAATGTTTTGATCATGTCATCACAGCACAGAGCTGCAGTCCAGGGCACCACTGGCTCCTCTCTCCTGACTCTTGGCCTCAGAGACAGGAATTTGAGCCGCCACAAGCGACCCAAATCTGCTCATCCCACAAGCAAAAGTGAAAACCTGGCACCATCCTGATCAGCACCAATGCCTGCAGTGGGCTTGTCCCAGGATGGATTTGGCTTTAGACTTTGAAACAGGATCAAGCCAAATGCCTCAGTTCACACCACCTGCTCCTAACAAGGATTAAGAACTCACCTGCCTCCCAAAGCATTATCTGAGCTGTCTGTTATTTCAGGGGTGCTTTTTAAAGTTTTATGCCAGTTAGAAATCAATTTAAACTTAACCAAAAGAAATCGGTTTTATTAATGACAGAACAAAGGGGAATGGCCTCCAGCTGAGAGAAAAGAAGGCAGATTTAGATTAGGTGTTAGGAACAAATCCTTCCCTGTGAGGGTGCCCTGCCCTGGCACAGGGTGCCCAGAGCAGCTGGGGCTGCCCCTGGATCCCTGGCAGTGCCCAAGGCCAGGCTGGACATTGGGGCTGGGAGCAGCCTGGGACAGTGGGAGGTGTCCCTGCCATGGCAGGGGTGGCACTGGATGTGATTGAAGGTCCCTTCCAACCCAAACCAGTCTGGGATTCTACATAATATGAAACATGGCATTGCACTGGTTGAATTAAAGCAGTCTATGCTTGCTTGCAAATAAGGCCTTGGTTTTCAACATAGCTATTGCAAAACTCTTGGGACAACACAGAGATACTGCACAGAATGGAAAGAATTAAAATAAGAAGCCCCAGCAGTTGTGCAGGGCCCAAGGAGCCATGGACAGCCTCGATGTTCCCATTCTCCACCTTCCCTCCCATGCAGAACACAGAGCGAGAACAGGACAGAAGATTAATGAGAGGAAAAACTGTGACCACAGCAAATAGAGTGACTCATGCCCACTCCATGGTCTTCATTTCTAATCTGGAATAGTAATTTACTGCAGGACCAGATTAAATATATTTCTCCTCCTGCTGAGCCTGTGGCTGCGGGGATGCAGCAGCCCACACTGGGAGCAGTGGCCACTGCCTGGTTGAAGCCAGCCTCAAAATTATCCCAGCTCTGCCTCAGCCATGCACCAGGAACACAGGCTGGGGGTGAGGAAAAGCAACACACAGCAAAGAAACCCCTCCTGCTCCCTCTGGTTCCGAAAGGCAGCAGGGCCCTCCAAATGCCACCTCTGCAGGCTGGCAGGAATCAGCTGGATCCAGGGAACTAATTAAAGGGAGAGCACTAAAAGCAGACTAAAGACTGGAAATCATGTTCTAAACTCACATTAGGATCGGAAGGGGAACTTCCCAATTTGATGGCAGAAAGCAATTTACTTCAATTAGCAGGGACATAACCGGAGCAGTTGCTTAATAGGAGTATTGCATCTCCAAAAAAAAAAGCAGCTCCCTTAATTGCATCCCTTGGCACTTGGGGGCTCCCACAGCCTGCTTTAGGGGAGGTGGGGTGAAAGAACCCCTTAGCTCTTTCCCTTCAAATCTCCTGCTGGGATCTGAGCCCTGTCCCAGTGCAGGGGGCACACACTGGACCAAAGAGGAGATGGCCCAAGGGGAAATCAGCAGGAAGAGCCTTTCCCTGCCTCCTCCTCCCGGCACAGCCCTGCCTGCTCTCTCCTGCTGGCAGCTGGCTCAGGCTCTGCCAACGTATGGATGAGTCATTCCCAGCAGCTTCAGGAAGTTCGGGCCTGTAAAGTGCTTCTTCCTCTGTTTCCAGCTGGGAGGTTCGGGGTGGTGGATCCGGGTCTGATCAAAGCCTGCCACAAACCAGCAGCGCTGCAGTGCCAAGGGGCGCTGGCACCCCTCACACCTGGCCCCACATCCCAGCCCCAGGTTCATCCCAAGTGTTTTGGGGACACTTTATGGCCTTTGAGACACAGATTGAGAGGGCTGGAAAATTCCCTCACAGAATTTAGGAGCTTTTTTGCTCCAAACAGACTAAAACCAGCAAAAGACACTGACACCAACATAAACACCCACACAATGCAGGAATTAAGCACAAGGCACTCATCCAGAAGCCCCAGCACAGAGTTCTGCACCCCATGCCACAGGAAACCACTCCCTAGGAGACATTTAAACTCAAACACCTGCCCAGGCTGAGCAGCTGCCCCTATGGGGCCAGGTGACCCACTGTGGGACCAGGCAGCCCCTTTAGGGCTGGGTAACCCCTGCCCAGCTCTCACTGCCCACCCATCAAACCACCCTGGCACCAGGAAACAGCACCAGGATCAGTGCCTGGGAGCACTGAGGGCCCGGGTGGGGTGGCTGCAGCGGATCCCTTCTCCCCATCCCTGGCAGTGCCCAAGGCCAGGTTGGAGCACCCTGGGACAGTGGAAGGTGTCCCGCGGCAGGACGTGGAATGAGATGAGCTTAAGGGCCCTCCCAATCCAAATCATTCTGGGATTCTGTGATTTTTTTGGCTGCTCTGTGCTCCTGTTGGAAGTGTCAGAGCCAGTGGCAGGAGTCCCATGTGCCGTGGCTGCAATGCCCGAGAGCCCCCAGCACCAGCCCGGGCTCCTTTCGGCACCGGAGCCCGGCTCAAAGGGGCAGCAGCGGGGCAGCCTCGGCTCCTTCATCCCGGGACACCGCAGCAGCACGGGCTGTCCCGGGACAGGGCGATGGTGCCCGGGGGAGCGTGTGCCAGCACCTCGCTGCCAGCCGAGAGCTGTGTCCCCATCCCAGGCACGGGAGCTTGGCAGAGCTCAGCTGTGACTCCCCTCCGGCCGCAGCTCGAGGGCTGCTTTGGCACGGGAATAAACCCTGCAAATGCAACCCAGGGCACAGCAACACACCCAGATCCCTTTAATGGAGCTTCTACAATGGCTTGAGGGGGCTGGCAGAGAGAGGAGCGGGAACAAAGTTCCCAAAAATATTAAAAAGCCCCAATCTGCGGGCAGAAGTCACTGGAGGTGTCACGGTGGGGACGGGCAGGCGCCGCGCTCCCGCCGCATCCCAGCCCCGCCGCGCTTGGCCTTTGCACATCTGCAACCCCTTTGCTTTCCTTTTTTCTTTTTTTTCCTCCTCCCAGATCACTTTAAAGGTCCAGCTTAGGGCATAATTAGCAAAGCAGTTAAAGTGGCGACCTGGCGAGGGCAGTGACCTTCGGCGGTGGCAGGAAGCGGCAGCCGTGGGTGGGCTGGTGGGGACAACACCCGCTGGGCGCCCAGGAATCAGCACTGCCTTGTAAAAACTCCTCCTCCATCCCCCGGCACAGCCTCGGCGCCTTCATCCGCCCAGAGAAAATGGGCATTTTGGTGCCGTTACGATGGCGAGTTGCCGTCCCTGGCTGCAGTGGCACCGCTGGCACACGCGGTGCCCCGTCCTTGCTCTGCCCCGCGGCACCGGGGACAACCCAACACCCGAGCCAAGGACCTGCCCAGCCCCACTCAGCCCCCAACACCCACCCAGACCCACGGCACTGTCCCCATTGAGGGGGGACCCTGGGGGGCCACAGGGCTGCGTTTCCACGCGGGGCCGTCTGAGCTCCCTTATCGCCACCACGACCTTTGCTGGTCACAGACTGGGGGCTGGAGCCGCTTGGATTTGTTTGATTTCTGTTGATGGTTATTAGGCAGAGGAAGTGCCAGAAGGGATTTTGACCTCGAGTTTAAACCTACTCCAATTAGAGCCACTGAGCCTTTAATTACTGCGCTCTGACCACTTTGTTTAAAGCAACAACAAAAACAAACAGAGAATCTGGCCGAAGATGGGCTTTTCTTCTCATGGCTCCTCTGATCTGCCACCTACTTTGTCCCTGTGCTGTGTGACTGTGGCACGGGGTGTTCTGGCCCACCGAGCCCCTCGTGCTGCCTCCAGACCCAGAGGTGACACTGCTCTGAGGTGACACCCACGGGCAGGGGACACCCTGCCCTCCCCTCACGCCACCCACCGGTGCCCCAAGGATATGCCAGGATTTTCCCTGGAAGAAGAGTACGGACAATGGGCAGACCTCACTCCTTTCCTCTGTGGTGCCCCCACCTTCTCCACAGGCAGATCTGATTTCTTCCAGCACGTGTTGTTCTCCCTTCAGCTGAGCCTTCTCCCCTCGGATTGCTTTTCCTTCTTTCATGGAATCTGGAAATCAGGTCTCAAGATGCCCTTCCTACAGGTTTGAGTGGGAAGGGACCTTAAATCTCATCCAGTGCCACCCCTGCCATGGGCAGGGACACCTCCCACTGTCCCAGGCTGCTCCCAGCCCCAATGTCCAGCCTGGCCTTGGGCACTGCCAGGTATCCAGGGGCAGCCCCAGCGGCTCTGGGCACCCTGTGCCAGGGCCTGCCCCCCCTCCCAGGGAACAATTCCTTCCCAAATCCCCCCCATCCCTGCCCTCTGGCACTGGGAAGCCGTTCCCCCTGTCCCATCACTCCATGCCCTTGTCAACAGTCCTCGGGGCTCCGAGCTCTCCTCCCTGCACAGCACAGCAGCCCTGCAGTTGTGTCTGCCCTCCACAGCACCCAAAGCCTCCATCCCCAGCCTGGCTGCCAGGGGAGGCCAGAGGTGTTTGCTTGGTCACTGCAGGTGACCACAGCCCTGCCACTTAGGGGGTGGGAAGTGGCTGAGCTGTCACAGACCCAAAGCAAGTATGTGAGCCTGGAGCTGCTGGGAGCCCACACCAAACACAGCCTGGGTGCTCCGGAACCACCCGTCCCTCCCCGAGCCTCTGTCTGTGCAGGAGCACGGAGCTGGAGGTGTCTGCAGCTTCAGGCCACCGGAGGAGGAGGAACAGGAATGCCAAATATTCCAGTTCTCTGGATATCCAAGCCCAAATAAGGCCCAGATGCCAGGAGAGCAAACACGACGCTGATCGACCAAGTTTGGGCAAATGTGATTCAGAGTTCCCCGATGCTGCAGATTTTGCCTTGTAGGATAAAATTTTTAATTCTGTGTTCACTTATTCCTGTTTAAAGAGGAATCTGGGGAACCTCTATCCATCTC
The DNA here is from genome assembly GCA_013399225.1 of Rhipidura dahli. Classification (NCBI taxonomy): domain Eukaryota; kingdom Metazoa; phylum Chordata; class Aves; order Passeriformes; family Rhipiduridae; genus Rhipidura; species Rhipidura dahli. The sequence goes on along the minus strand of VXAC01007939.1, from coordinate 414,353 downwards.
TGCCAGCCCCAAGTGCTTGTTTGTGGGGACTGTACATTTGAGAAGTTCAGCTGTGAACCAAAACCAGTTTCATGGGTCCGGTAAGTCATGAAACTACCAAAAGATCAAAACAAAAAAAAAAAAATCCCAAAATGGAATCACCACTTCCTGACAGGCTGGCATTGGTTACAAAAATGACAGACACCTTGGAGATTTGTGTTAAGCCTTCCATGGAAAGTGATGGAATACCCCCAGATAATCTGTGTTTGCCATTGATAACCAGGTGCAATAACACATCAAAACTCAATTAAACACCGTCCTACAGCAACAATTGCTACAGAAGTGACATTTATTGATGTTCTGCTGTATTTACAGGATGAACATAGTAAAACTCCAAAGTGAATGACCACTTGGCAGAAAGCACAGGAGTGCACATTAAATCTACATTTCCAACGCATCAGAGTCTCTGCTAACACAAATTATAAAAGCAAGAATTACAGGTATGTTAGGAATTGTCTCCAAAGTCCCAAGCCAAAAGAAAAAAAAAAAAAGGCCTTTGTTTTGCAAGATGATTTTTATACAAAGTTGCAACGTGATCTTTCAGTTTTACACTACCGACTTGTTCCGTGAGAACCCCTGGAGAGCCCAAAAAGTTGGTGGTGCCAAAGGAAAGGATACTACAACACCGAGAATACAGACTGGTAAAAATTAATACTTGTGCCACCTCTACGCTCCCAATGCCACCTCGGAGTCTGGACTGCAGCAACCCCTTTTCCTCCACAGGCCCCTGGGGTGCTGGGGGATGGCAGGAGGGCAGCCACCCCCGGGCTGGCACCGCAGCCCCTGAGCCACCCCTGCGCTGCCGGAGCGCGGCTGGAGGGGACACGGGGTGGGGGATGGACGGGATGTGGGGTACAGGGGATGGACGGGATGTGGGGTACAGGGGATGGACAGGATGTGGGGTATAGGGGATGGACAGGACATGGGGGTACAGGGGATGGACGGGATGTGGGGTACAGGGGATGGACGGGATGTGGGGTACAGGGGATGGACAGGATGTGGGGTATAGGGGATGGACAGGACATGGGGGTACAGGGGATGGACGGGATGTGGGGTACAGGGGATGGACAGGACACGAGGCACATCTGTACAGGCTGTGGCACATGTGGACTGTACAGGACATGTTACACGGGCTGTACAGGACACAGCATGACACGGGCTGTACAGGACACAGAACACACAGGCTGGGCCAGGGTGTCACACAGGCTGTACAGGATGTGTCACACACACTGCACAGCACAGGGGGTCACACAGGCTGGGCCAGGGTGTCACACAGGCTGTACAGGATGTGTCACACACACTGCACAGCACAGGGGGTCACACAGGCTGGGCCAGGGTGTCACACAGGCTGTACAGGATGTGGCACACACACTGCACAGCACAGGCAGAGCCCGGGCAGCTCCCAGGCTGCAGGAGGAGGAACTAAAGCAAGCCTGGCCCCTGCTGGCCCCGGGACGGCTCCTGCTTCCCAGACACCACAAACTCGGCTGCACAGCTCCATCAGCCCGTCACAGACTCCCTGCAAGGGCTGCTTCCCACATTAGCCACTAATGAGTCAACAATTACAGAATTCTGTGTTAATTATTAAAATTTTACACCTAAAAACAAATAGAAAGAAATGCTTCTCCTTTTTTTTTTCTTTTTCCAACAGTACTTTTATTTATTTGTTTTAAAGCAGGTGATTATTTTTTCTTCTGCTCCAGAGCCTTGATTCACTTCCTGCAGGTGTCCTGCTGCTTCTTGGGGGGGATTTCACTAAATGCAGGAAGACATTTGCCAGAAAACATCTGTTGGAGAAGGATATTGAACACCGAGACTGCAGTCAGAGGGTTATTTTGGATAACAGGAGGATGTCGTTCACACAGCACAGGATGTCTAAGGGCTTATGAAGTGTCTCAGCACACAATGATGTGACTCCAGCAAAATGCTCAGGAATTTGTGTGTATTTTATGGGAAAGTGCCAGGATTGTGTCCATTACTGCACACGCAGCTGGAATAGTAAACTCCAGCTTTCCACCCCATTGTACTTTCTGGTTTGCACTCATTATTCCCCTCCTAATTTTCTAAAAATGATCCCTGCTCTAAAATAAAAATAACCCCTCACTGTGCCCTTTCCATCATGCCTGAAGAGGAAATCTCATCTTCAGGACAATAATGCACTAAAAATCCAAGTCTTTTGTGGTTTCCTCACTCAGAATTCAGGATTAAAGATTTATTTTCAGGGGAAGTGTCTAAGTTGTAATATTTATTAATTATTCTGGACATTTATCTCAGCATATCTAAACAAGCAAGTGCTTTTCAAAAATGCTCTAAAATGACACACAAATAAGAATTTAACACTCTACACCTCCACAAGCAAGGAGTGAAGCCAGGTCTCTAAAACTGTAATTTGAAATTTCAAACATAGGAAAAGTCTGTGCAAAAAGAAACCACGGAGTTCCTTTAAGAAATAAAAAAATTAAGTTTTAGTAAAGAAGCAAAATTTTTAAAAAATCTTCAGACCAAATACAGAGATAAAGCTGATTTTAAATGCTCACATTACATGACCATAAACTGGGGGAAATCAACCCTCTGGTGACTCAGCAGGAATCTGGGAGGATATTACAGATCCTGGAGGAGGTCACAAACCAGAACTTTGTTAAACAGAACTGAAACACGTAAAGAAATTGGCTGAACTATTTTTACACCCTATCATCAGAGGAAAACACTGCACAAAGGCTGTTCTGTGCTGCAGGTTCTCCTCACAGACTGGAAATGAAGCAGAATCGTGGGCAATTTGCAGTTTCTAATAAAAGGGAAGTGCATTTGGAAACCTAAGGCTCAGTTTTCAAATCTCAACAATTTAATGACCCCCAATTTAAAGCTGGGGTTGGTTTGGTTTCTTTGACTGTCCCAGCTGCAATTGCCAGTGTCTGGGGAAATGGAGTGTTATTATGATATTTCTAAAGGGAGCATCGTGTTGCATTCCCCAGCTGGGAAGCAACCTATTCCAGGATTTCCTTCCCCTCGGGGAGGGACAGTTAATGCCAGGCCATTATCTGCTGTGAGCAGGAAATTATGCTACAAGGCTTCAGCTACTTAAGCCTCCTCCTTTAAAACCCCATTAAGGCAGCCAGGCTGAGGTTCAGCACTACAGCAAAAAGACTCCCAGGCACTCAGGTTTTTGCAGGATGCTCGGGTGTGTGGAGAGGTCTGAGGAGAGCAAAGGTGTGTGTGTAGTTTCTACAGGAACCTGGCAGCAATTTCAAACAGCAGAATTCAGACAAATTGCTCCTTCTGGGACAGGAGCCAAAGGCACTGGCACGTCCCTCTGACAACATTTTGTGACCTCTCCTCGGGTTTGGGACACACCACGTGTTTCAGGCATGTGATTTGTTCTGAAAGACACACTTGCCAAATACACTGCAGTACCCGGGGCAGAGGTTTTGTTCTTTGAGTATCTGGTCATGGAATCAAATGAATATACAATTCCTCACAGCAACAACTCAGGGAGAAATGTCCAGTGTTTCTCTGCCTCCCACCGGGTCAGGCTGGGCTCTGCAGGCTCAGAAGCTGGGCAGGGAACACCAAGAAACAACTGTTCCCTTTTGCCTTGAGTTCTAAAAGTATTCAAGCAATGGAAAGTGTAGCCTAAAAAAGTTCCTAAACAGAGTTAAAACCAAAGCAGAACAAATTCAGGAAAGCAGAAAATTTACCTTTAGTAAATAAAGAGAACTCTGGTTCTGGGGAGAGTGGAAAACGTGTCTGGCATCTTCCTGACCTTTGCGTAATTAATGAATCCTCTGAGAAACAGCAGAAAACCTGGAGGAGGGAGACACGTTTGTCCAGTTAACACAGGGGGTGCTTCTTCAGGGAGAGGGAGCAGCTGAACTCCCTGCCACCACCACAGAGGGACCTCCTCACTGGGATTGCTCTTTGGTAGCAATAAACACCTCATCTTTCCATTTCAGGCAACTTCAAAAACAAACTTGCCTTTGAAAATCACAAAACTTTTGACCCGAACAAGATCCAGTCACTCCCAAAGCAGGAAAAAGACAATAAAACAAGGAAGACAACAATCCACTCTTCCATTTAAGATGTAAGAGCAGACACAACATCAGTTACAAGCATTCTCTTCTTAACTTCTGGATGATATCAGGATGCTGCCACCAAGAACTGGCAACAGAAGGACAATGTTTACAGGTGCCTTTAAAACCTGAATGTGTTCAGTCACAGGGTCACATTGCATTTGTACATCTGCACACACACATTTAACAGCCAAGAAGGCTCACAAACTGCACTTTACAGAGCTTTTAAGCATCATTCCCCTGCCAAACACTCACCTAGTACAAGGAAGACCCACCAAAGCCAGTACTGGCCATCGAAGTAACCGGGAAAATAGGTGGAGAACTGCAAAACAGCCAAAAAAACAGCACAGCTTAGAGCACAGGCAAGTTTGTGAAGCCAAGTCTATTCCCCCCAGTTTCAGCAGTAACCAGATGAAAGCTGCACACAAGAGATCTCATGGAATGCTGCATTTCACCAGCTGCAAGAACAGGGTACCTCCACAAACTGTTATTTAAGGGTTTTCTGCACATTTCAGCCCAGCTCTAACAAGGGGAACAGGACAGATTCAACACCCAGCTATGAACTCTGGCAATCAGTGGGGCACAAGGACACTACTGGGCAAATATTCCTGTTTTAAATAGTGTCCTGGAGGCTTATAAAGCACAGCTGAGCTGCAGTTTCTGAAAGGGCAGAGCAGGCTTGCAGCAGTGCAGCACACTCATTACACTGTCAAGTTAGATGGTGTAACAGCTGGAAAAGAAATCCCACATCTGTGGAATCCACTGACAAGATTCCCACTTGGGAAAATTACTGCTATAAAATGAAAGGTACCAACACTGTTAGAGCACAGAAGTATCATTCCTCTGGGTTTGTTCCATTCAAGCTTAAAAACCTAACAAAAGATAAACTTGCTGTGAAAGTTTAAATCAAATCCACAGTTAATGCCACCTCTTGCTGTCACATCTCTTCATCCAGCCAATAGTTCTTAACACCTCTGTATCAAGATGACCACAAAAACTGTCTGCAGGAAAGTGAAGAGATGTTGTATTTACAAATTCGAATTCCCAGCCCCAAAGGACAGGGCAGGAAGTGACAGCTCTGACATTAATGCTCTCTACTTCTACTTACGGCCAATGAGCTGCTTTGCTTGAAATTCAACTTTCAGCCTGGCAATATCTGTGTGCCATCATTTCATGGGCTCCAAATAAAGATTCCCTGAGGGAAATATTTTCTCCTAATCCCTCCAAAAATTATAAGAGCCAAAAATCCCAGAGCAGGATGGCAGCCTGCTCCTGGTCCCTGCTCCTGTGCCGCAGGGAGGCTGCACCAGAGGGCACCCACGGCCTTCTCCCACTGCTGCTCCAAACCTCGCTCCTCCCCACATCCCTGTTTCCCTCTCCTCATCAGCTGTCCTGCATTTTAGAGAATTTCCTTCTTTCCAGAGGACAGCCTGAGGCACAGCAGGCTGCAGAGGCCGAAGGCAGGGCTGGCTCTGCCTGGGTTGATGTTTTCCCAGGATCAGGGCACTGCTGCTGCTCAGCACAAAACCACAGGACAGGGCCTCTGTCACACAGACACAATCAGAATGAATCCCAGAATCCAGAGTGGGCTGGGATGGAGAGGATCCTACAGCTTCTCTCTTCTGTCACAGACAGGGACACCTTCCATTATCCCAGGAATCCCTGTCCAGCCTAAATGTGGACACTTCCAGGGATGGAGCATCCCCAACACATACCTGGGTGTGCAATCCTTATTTTCTTTTACTATAGTAATAATTCCAGCATATAAACAGGATATAATCATGAAAAAAAAAATTTAAAGCTCTGTTGTTAGTGAATAAATTAATAAAAAATTATTTCATTATTTAAAAACCTCTAAATTTATCACTAACTTAGGTATGAAATTAAAACCTACTGAGGAAAAAAGAATATCAGTGTCTGTGTACGTGGTTTTGCACGACACAACTCACCCTGACAATCAGGATCCACTTAATAAGAGACAGACCAAACCCAGAAATGGCCCCATATCGTCCTGCAGCTGAAGTAGTCAGACAGAAAGACAGGAAAAATCCAATCCAGTTGAAGAGGAATGCCACTGAGAAAGCAGGAGAAAAGCAGCAGGTCAAGACACCTTCATATTCCAAGGGAAAAAACCATAAATCCCTTGCACACAGGTTTTTCCTGGTGCTACAGAAACATAAATGTGACCCAAACTATTTTGGGTCACTGCTTGGAAAAAAAGCTCATTCCATCAGGTACTTACTGAAGAAAGTCAGCATGAAAATGCCATCATTTCCTATCCTCAGCTGGTCAGTGTCATCAAAGTCATCTCGTGTCACAAAGTCATCATCCTGCAAAGCAGAGGGAGGCAACACATGGGGGATTTAGGTCAATTCAGTGCACACAGCAACAACAGCTCTGGGTGTGACTCTTCCAGAAAGGGCTGGAATCCTAAATCTCAAAAGGCTACAAATGCAAGCACAAAAAAATTCCTGTTTCTCATCCTGAAATGGTGCAGGGCATGCAATGTTATCTATATAATAGGAAATGTATCTTTATTTTTAACATAGTCAAGATCCAGCATGTTCTTGTTCTCACTGTGAAGAATTCTTCCACTCATCAAAAAATTATCATCTCAGCAAGGAATTTGGCTTCTGTGAAAAAGTGTAATGAGCAGTGGACTTCTAATGCTAGCAGGGGTGGAGGGAGTGGCTGAACAAGAGATAATGTAAAAAAACAAAAAGAAAATTCTGACACAATGGTTTTATCGTCCTTGTATCAGCTACACTGACCTCCAGAAAAGTCAACTAAGTAAGCAGCAGGAGTATCAAGGGTAGATATGTCAGACAGCTGAAGAATTAATCCTAAATCTTTTTTTAAAATGAAAAAAAAAACCCCAACAAAACCCCCAGTGTCAGTGCACAGGGATACAGCACAGTCCCTCTGTCAGCTTGCCAAGCTAATCTGGCCAGCACATGCTGGCATTACTGAGATGTCTGACATCATCACAGTGCTCAGAGGAAAATTAAAAAGGAAAAAAAAAAAAAAGTAGCCACAGGACTCTCAGGAGCATGGAATATCACCACCCCAGAAAGCTTCAAAAACACAGAAAACCCAACACAAGTTAAAAAAGTCATGGCACACGATGGGCAGGAGTTAAAGCTGCAGTTGTGCCCAGCAGGGCAGGGACACTCACCCTGCCAGGAACCAAGGGAATGGTGGCCTCAGCCTTGCTCCTCTCGGCCTCGTCATAGCTGGGCAGAGTGGTGGCCACGTTATAGGACGGCGGCTTCGGGAACCCTGACTCATCCTTGTAGTCAAAATAGGCTGCACAGAAACAGTGACATGGGAGGTACCTCAGCAGTGCTCCCAGTGATTTCCAGTGAGCCCCATTCCCCAGGCTGCCGAAGCCTGTCCCCTCCCCACCCTTCCATCCATTCCGGCCTCCTGCCCTCCCAAAGCAGGAAGTGAAAAGCTCAGGAACACCTTCTCTGACAGGCAGCAATTCACAGAGCACTCTCTGAACATGCCTGGCTGTATTTCTGCTTAAAAAGCCCACATGCTGGGCCTCTGCTGGCTTGGACACTCAGAAATAGTCACATTTCCAGATCCAAGTGGTTATTGAAGTTATTAGTGACAGGGCAGGAGGATGATTCAAAGTCCCATCCTTATGACCAAGTACTTAGTTACTGAAAAGTGCAGGAAAACTGAATTCTTTAAACCCTTTTAAGTAACAAATCCTTTAGGGAAGGGGCACAACATCATCCAAACACCAAACAGTGAGAGGGGAACCGCAAATCCTCCCAGCACTTTGATTTTTAACTGTCTTCAATTTACTGAGAACACTGTGAACTGTAACCTGAACACCCCTCGATGGGATGATATCAGATGAACGCAGCCAAATTGCATCTCCTAAACCACAAGTAGCAGCAGGCTGTGTGGATCAATGCTGGTCCCTGCAGCCCGGGGAGGTGCTGCAGAGGCAGCGGTGGATCAGGAGAGCAGTGGGTGGGGGCAGAGCAGGCGCAGCCTCCCCCGGGGACAGTACCTGGGCTCTCCGCTGAAATGCTGCTGTAGGGCGGTGGGGCGTCGTTCACCACGGGCACGGCCTCGCCCGGCTCCTCTTCATTCTGCAGCTGAACAGAGCCACACACCACGGCTTAGGAGGGTTTCTCAGGGCTCTGACACCACCCCTGCAGCTGTAATTGCACACAACAGACTCTTCTGGAAGGAGGCTGCTCTGCGGCACCGCGGGACACGGAGCAGCTGCTCAGCCTCCCTCCCAAGCATTCCCACTCGAAATGATCCAGCTTCCATCTCGGCTTTAATGTTGTTTTTAAATGCTCTCCTCGCACACCTGGACTCCAGCAAAGCACAGCACACAGCTTTCCAGTACCTCTCCATTTCCCTGGCACTTCCTCAGCTCCCACTGCTTAGGAGCTGCAGTTGCCTCTGTTTTAGTCAAAGAAATGCACTGAGACGCCCAACAAAAGGCTCCATTGCTGCCTGTGGCTTTGCTAAGGAAGGTTTTTTTCCATGGATACATTACATAATGATGCACAGAAGTATGAATGCTGCCATTTCCCTTCAACCTTTCACACTGCATGACTGAAAAGGAGACAGTTTATTTTGTGCACTGTGCTTCCTACAGTTCTGTATAAATAACCAGGAGCTATCACAGATCCAGCATCACTCGCACGGGGCAGGTGTGCCATGGAAGCTTTGACCAGGGAAGCAGCAGTACCAGGCCAGAAAGGAGGTTACAGCTGCCATCTCATTTTCCCCTTCCTTCCATTTCTCACCATCTCAGCAGCAAAGGCCCTGAGGTTTTCTGCAGAACAACTCACCTCAAACAAGCACCTCGGGACTGAAGCACTGGGCTGAGCAGGAGGCACTGCCCTTGTCTGAAATCACCACTAAATAACATCTCCCCCAGCTCTCCCTCCTGCCATCCCACACATTTGCTCCTGAAGCCATCCAGGATATTTTATTTTCTTCAGAGAGACATGTTGCCATTCTCCTTGAGCATTTAATGCAGAGGGTGGGGCGTAGGGGGATGTTCTTATCTTACTTGTACGTCTTATCAGAGGAAAATAAACCAGCTCACACTTCTAAATGCAGATCTTGGATATCCAACTGTTCTGTGGTTTGGAGTTTTATTCCTTTTGCTGCTTAAGATCAAAGATCACAGAATGGTTTGGGTTGGAAAGGACCTCAAAGCCCATCCCATTCCACCCCCTGCCATGGACAGGGACACCTTCCACTACCCCAGGTTGTTCCATGCCCCGTCCAGTCTGGCCTTGGGCACTTCCAGGGATGGGGCAGCCACAGATGCTCTGTGCCCATGGAAGTCTATAATCTATAGTCTGTTCCAGATCACACTCTATCACAGCCTCTGTGAAAGTCTTGACTGGGCTTAGCAGATGACAACATGAGTGCTTCTGCTGGCAGGTCCAAGGGGTCAGCCTAGAGGGGGGAAAAGGGAGGAAACAACACTGGGAAGCACCAGGAAAAAAATCAGGAGCACTGTCTCCTGTCCAGCTGCAGCAGAACAGCACAGCACCACAGCCATGCACACGCCAGTTCTCCACCAGCTGAAGCTCACCCTGCTCCCCAGGAACATTTTCCAAACAGAATAGGTGGGGCAGAAAAATAAAAAGGGTGCTGGTCAGACCCAAGCTTTGTGGATAAGAACTCCTCACATGACAATGCTGAGCCATTTCCTTGAAGAAGGAGAAATCAGTGATCCGGATGAAAATTTAATCCGTGTTCCAGCAGGAGTGGCTCCCAGCACAGCTGTCAGCAGGACACATCCCAAGCTCTGGTCCCTGGCCAGATGTGAAGCAGAGCAAACAGTCCCAGGGAGTGAGGCCCTGGGGTGGAGGTGGCAGGACCTGCATCACCTGCAGCTTTATTGAGCCCCAGGGCACTGAGCAGGGACAGGAGGAGCTGCAGCAGCTCACACCACTATGAGCCACCTTTGTCTTCTCAAAGCCTTTCCAAGAAACAAAAATGCCTCATTTTATAAACCCCATGGAGCTCGGCATTAGAAGTAAATGCAAACTGACTTGAGAAGTAATTGCCTATTAAAATATGCTTTAAAAATTAAAAAAATAAAAGAGACAGCATTACTCCAAAAATCCCAGAAACCCTGCACAGAGCACGAAGGGCAATGAAGGGAGAGAGAAACACAGAGCCAAACTGCTTGATTCAGTCTCTGCCCAGGGAAGCTGTGCCTGCCCCATCCCTGGAAGTGTCCAAGGCCAGGTTGGACGGGGCTTGGAGCAGCCTGGGATGGTGGAAGGTGCCCCTGCACAGGGCAGGCGTGAAATGAGATGATCTTTGGGTCATCCCAACCCTATCCATTCCGTGATTCCATAACTCTCCCAGCTCTGTAGTTTTTAAATTCTCAGAAAATGCTCCACCTACGCTTATAGTCAGTCTATCTATGAAAATTCAGTCCTCTTCTCCCTCCACCTGTGCAGGACCTGGTCTATGAAAAGGAGGAAAGGCTCTGCCACACCTGGGACACTCTGGGTTCCACATGGCCTCCAGGAGAGGGGGTGGCAGAAAATCAACCCCTGTGCCTGTATGAAAGAAGGCAGGTACAGTCTGAGAGCACAGTCACCAGGGAGGGGGGAGGAAAGCACCACATGTGACAACAGTGGAAGAGATGAAACAAAAGAGGACACAGATATCGAGTGGAATATTAACTCCTACCACTGGTTCTTCTTTCAATAGTAAAAAGAAATAGATGTTCTTCCACCAATGTCATGTGGGAGAAAGCAGCTGAATTCACTGCTGCCTTCAAACATCACAATTCAAGTAATGGATAATGACACAAAAAAAATGCAGCTACTTTATAAAGTTGAACTCGAGGCTGTAGGAGGTTACAGTTATAGAAAACATATTTTTCTTCTAATGGACAAGGTACACAAATGCCTTCCAGCCTTTTTAATGATTCCAGGCATCTAAAATTCAACTAAGTGCCTATTAGCAGAGCAGGGAGGGTTCATGTGACAGGAAGAATGACTCATCAGGCCTCGCACGGCCACTGCTGCCCGGCCTGGCCCCGGCTCCCACCTGCCCTGCACAGCCCCAGGTACGGAGCCGGCTCCCAGGGAGCTCCCCCGAGGCTCCAGAACCCAGAGAGCCTGGTTAAAGCAGAGTCTGACTTCAGTCTGTTCTGCTGAGGCCGGGGGGTAATTCTTTCCTAGATGCACTGATGGATTTTAGCTTTTCAGGCAAGGTTCTGGTATCCGTGGCATTAAAAAATAAGGCAGCCTTTACAGTCATGCATAGAGTTATTAAAACAACAGCTTGGCTGGGACTTTTTCACCACACTGCTAAACAAACAGAAAGCTGACTGATAAATATCCTACCCAGGGATATTTATTTTCAATAAAGAAAACCAGCATGAGAAGCCTGGCACTGAGCAGGACATCATGTCTGGTTGCCACTTGCCCTGACTGAGACCTGTCCCATGTAAATACACAGCACAGCAGCAGAAAAGTTGAAATCTTACAAGCTGTTTGGAAATATTTCCATGTAAACTTTGAAGAAAGCATTTCCAATAAATACATTGGTTAATTCTTCCAAATTTCCTAAACTGGCATATGGGCTGCTAACATAGCTTTGAATCTTTATTTTTTAACTCCCCTTTGCCAAGCTCTGAGGCTGCATGTAAATATTCTTTACACTAAAGCAGCATCCCTACACTAAACAGGCATTACTACGAGCTTGGCCTTAGCAATAGATCACATACCATTCCATATCTTCAGCCTTTTGGAAGTAAATTAAAATCACTGTCAACTCTGAAAAGGAGAATTATTTTTACTGACTTATGCCTTGCTTAATTAAACACACCCGGAGTTAAAATCCCAACTTTTGCCCGATGTTGTTGCTAATTCCTATAACTTAATATCAGCTTATTAATCAGCAGGAATAATGATAAGCTACCAGACAAGCCAACCCACACCCTTCAGCCCTCTCCCTGATGAGCAAATAACTGTTTTCTCCCACAGGCTCTTCCAGCCCATTTCCCCAGAGCAGTGAGAGCCCTAAGCATCTGCCCCAGCTCCTGCACCTGGCACAGGTGTGCTGAGAGCCTGGCAGGTGGCACAGCTGGCACCTGTGCCAAGGCAGCCCTCCCTGGGGAGATGCTGATGCTCCTGCCTGAGTCTCATGCTTGGGAACCAGCCCTGAGCAGAGCCCATCTCCAGGGAGTGACCTCCCTACAGTGGCAGCCCGAGGATTTCCCCATGGAAAGGGAGTTCAGGCACAGGAAGGGGCTGCCCAGGGAGGTTTGGAGTGCCCATCTCTGGAGGTGCCCAGGGAAGGGCTGGAGGTGGCACTGAGTGCTCTGGGCTGGGGCACAGCTGGGACTGGATGGGCTGGGAGGGTTTCTCCAAACTGAGTGACTCTGAGATTCTGAGATACTCCTCTCTTTTAGCAAAGGACTGAAAACTGTGCCTCCTCTCCCAAAGCCCACCTGTTTCTCCCCAGCTGGAGCAGCTCCCTGGCACCCAGAGAGCACCCACGGAGCAGGAGCCTGCAGCAGCACCCAGGGGAGGGGACAGTGGCAATGACCCCCGTGAGCCACCAAGGCAAAAACACACATCAAAACCTATTTTATGTCCATAAAATACAACCTGTGCTCATGAGGGTGTTGTTCTCTGACTCACTGCAGCCAAGGGCCTGACAGAACAGAAATGCTCCTCAGTGCTGGGAAACAAGCTGGTCTAATTCCCTCATTTCTGTTCAAACAGGGAGTGAGACTGGACTGGACAGACTGGAAACAACCACTTGGGCCAGCAAAACCTGTGCCCACACACTGGCCTTAGATTTGAGAGATCAAGGTCTTAATATGAAAAAAGTAGATTTTAATCTTGGATAGCTGTAATTAAATTCCCCAAACTTAAAGCATAAGGCCTCATAATATTTAGAATCAGATTAATGTTTTTCTGGACATTAGGGCATCACAGAAACAATTCTAAACATTTTAAAATATCACTTCTTTTGAATTGTCATATGAAGAAGGTTAAGTTTATCTTCAATGGAAAAAAATCCCATTGTGCCACCGTATATGAGATTTGGATATTTCACAACAGGCAGGAACAGAATGATTGGATAGCCCTTATTACTGAATTTTTCTCACTCATCCCAATGATAAAGGATCAGAATTCACACACACACAACTTTTGCTCCTTGCTTTCTGTATGGTTATTTCTAAGTCATGATGCCAAACCCACAGAAAAAGGTTCCTCATCTTCTGGGAGCACTTAACAACCCCAAAGCCCTCAGGGATTGTTCAGGGATTACTGATCCCCACTGAACTTCAGTGATGAGAGAAAAGTTACTAAAAAAGCCCAACTCAGAGTCCAACACCATCCTGATGCCTGAGATAATTTGAAAGTTTGCATGCAAAGCTATTTTCTTCTGCTACACAAGCTGTGAGATGACACTGGCATGCTGCTGTTTCCCTGCTTTTCCCACATCCTTTGAGCTTTAGGGACAGAATGTATTTAAATTCTATAATTACTTTTTCACACAGAATCACTAAACCCTTGCAAGCCCACCTGACAGGTACTGGTGCCTACAGAGATGGGTGTTTCAGAGGAAAATAACCAGATTTTAGTCACCTGAGCACAGCCCAGGCTGGACACAGAGCAGCTTCAGCACAGAGCAGAGGCTGCACAAACAATTTTACTCCGCAATTTTTCTTATCTTTACTGCGTTTATGTCAATGGCATCTCCTATTCTACTTATAAATAAAATAAAATATATACATAAATATGCAAACGACCTACTCTGCAACTTTTCTTACCATTCTTATCTTTAGTCAGCACATCTTGCACTCTGCAAGGACCTCAATGAGGAAACAGTCACTGACATTTCTGATTCTAACTGCTGACATGAAAAGATTTGGGATGTTCTCATTTTTTAGTTTCAAGCTGTGTGCCCATTTCAGCCGAAAAATTAAATACAAGCTTAAGGCACACACAAGGCAGCAACTGCTATCTGCCTCCCTGTTCCACTCCAGCCTCCCCAGATATTAAAGAAGCATTGAGGTCCTTCATGGACCTAAACTCGATTCCCATTCTATCTCCAGCAATGTATTTCTTCTACAGTTTTCACAGAACGAAAAACAAACAAATGGAAAAACCTTTCTTCCTTCTTTTTCCCATCGACACCTCCCTTCATGGAATGATTCATGATCCATGTAAACCTTCAACAAGTGGAACAGGAAGAAATAGCACTTAAAAAGGAATATGTCTTCATTATTTAACACTCCCACCATTTCCTAGGTGGGTTTACATTACTCATACACCTCACATATATTTTCGAATGCTCCAAGTGCAAAGCATGCCTGGAAAACACAAGAGTGTAAATAAACCTGTTAAAGCTGGGCTATTTTTTCCAGAATGAAGGGTAATTTCTATTCCAAGGATGAAATACAGTTCTGCCAACTGAACTCTCAATCCAGGGTTATACTGGAAAGGCTTTAAGCCCCCTAATCCCAACAACATCCCTGTATAACTTTCCCAAAGGCAGACTGAAATGACAACAGTGTCCCTTTTGGGGACATGGCCTGGAAAAATAGTACCAGGGTGGGCTGCAGCTCTCCTTCTTCCCAAACCTCTCAATCCCCACCTCCACAAGCACAGCCCCAGCACCTGACCTGCAGAGGATCCAAACCCAGCACTCTGACCCTGTCCCAGCCCTGCTCCCCATGGAAGAGACTGGGAAAGCTGAAACCCCTTCTCCAGAGCTTTAGTTTTATTTCCCATAGATCTGCACTTCCTCAGCATGTGAGCTCAGACTCACATCCCCCAAAGCCATCACTGCAGGCTGTTTTTTATCAGATTATCTAATGCCTGAACAAAGCCATGGGCTAGGAAGTTGGCTTTGGAAAATAAATCAGTGCACAGCCCTCACACACTGCCCACGCTGGTGAACGGACACAGGCTGGGAGTTTGCAGGGAAGAGAGAGGCTGAGGGAGCACAGCCCACATTCCCACATTCCCACATCCCACCCACAGGGCTGAGGAAGGGGTGGGAGAGGAGACACACTGGTTTCAAACTCAGGTATGCAGTTGTGTTGTGCTCAGGTCGTGGTCATTAACTCTCACCTTTTTTTCCTGGAAATACAGGCACTCGAGGAATCCTGCAAATACTGTACAGGTTCCATAGAGCCCACACCTCACCAGTGCTGCTCCCACACACACACAGATACTTCAGGAACCCTTCCCAAAGTGAGGGTTACACGTCCCTGGCATGCCTGGACAGTCAATCACATTTACCAGCACAGGAACACCTACCTACATAACACACTCTATTAATGCACTACCCCAGCACCCCAAAAAATCAAGCTTTAAAAATTCCTCCCCTGCATCCAACAATTTAAAGGATTAAAATGAGCTTGTTGTGAATTTCTTCAGGCTACCTCCACTGACTGGGTCCTGTATTCACCTCCAGCCCTTGCAGTTATCACTCTGCTATCAGTCTCTCTTCCTTGGCACATGGTACATTCATTATTGTACTTTCACACATACAGTAAGTTTCAAGATATGGGGAAAAAATTGACATATCCAGTGCTACAGGGACTCTCCCACTCTCTCATCCTCTCTTTATCTAAATCCCAACTGCATCTCCACAGCTTGCAGGGTTTTTGAAGCAACACAAGCATTAGGAACCAGTTCAGTGACAAGACACTTCACAACAGGAATACCTGGGTTCTGGCAGAGGGTGAGGAAAGAGAAGCAATTTCTAAACAGCTGCACAAAAGTAAATACATTTACATGTGAGAATCTGCCTCTCACTCCAGTTACACCAGTGGCTCCACAGGCTTCCATTATGTGCTTGTCTTTAGCAGAGCAAATCCTCTGGCACAGCCTGGCTCCCTAATCTCCACAGGGCTCTGCAGACGAGTCTGCCCTGGTTCTGCCCGAGGTGTGAGCAGACACAACACTGAGCTGGCAAACACCAGCTTTACACACCCCTCTCTGAGGAAACCAGGAGAGTGTGCATCAGCCAGGTAACCCCACGGCAGTGGGTCCTTCAGTGATTCTGTCACCCACCCCCAGGGCTCCGGGCCACGCTGCAGATCCCTTGGGAAAAGGCATTTATGGAGACACTTGTTGGGGTCAACACACCCGCAGGACTCTGCCAGGAAAGGCGATTAGTGCAGAGAGCTGGTTATCTGTCCCTAGCAGTTCGCAGCACAACACAAAGAGATTGTCATTGTAAATGAGCACATCTGTCTTGCACTGGATAAAAAAAAAAAAAAGAGCCTAAATTTTACTTAACTTCACATTTCCAGTATGTAACAACACGGAGACCTGCAGCTGTCAGCTGAGACAAGTATTCCATCCCATGGGAGGGTGTATCTCCAACTCTGCCGAGCGCGAGCCTACCCACGCTGGGAATGCTACCCAGGAAAAGTCACAACACAGCGATTTCTTGGGAGAACCTCGGTTCAGCAGGAGCGAGCTGTCTGCTGTTTTGAGGGATTTCTCCATTACTTTTAAGCCAAGAATTCTCCACGTCTGCTGTCAGAAAGGCGCCCGCCAGAACTGGGTCACACCGGGGGGCCCAGCCGACCCCCGGCCCTTCCGCGGGGCCGCTGCTGCCCACAAACGGAGAAGAACGACCCCAGTTCCCCAGGGAGCTATTTACGGCCAGCCCCCGGCCTAGGGGGGGTTTCAGAGGAGTTCACACGTAAAAGATGGAATAAAACTAACGGTGACCTCGGGACGATGCAGAACCAGACGGTTCCCTGGGTGGGGGGGGTCGCCAGCCGTGGAGGGGAAATGACCGGCGGGGTCAGCGCCCTGCGCCAAGGTCGCCCCGGGACTGGGCAAACGCCGGCTCCGGACACACCCATCCCCAGGACTGGGCAAACACCCGGCCTCAGGACAGAGCAAACACCGGCCCCGGGCACACCCGGCCCCGAGCNCTCCGCTCGCTCCCGCCCTCCCCGTCACGCTCGGCCGCACCGCCTCCCGCCCCGCCCGCCGCCGGAGCCGCCCCGGGCCGCGAGCAGCGCTCCTGGAGGGGACACGGAATCGCAGAACTGCCGAGGCTGCGAGAGGCTTCCAACACCATCGAGTCCCAGCTGTGCCCGATGCCCACCCCGGTCCCCAGCCCTTCCTTGGGCACCTCCAGGGATGGGCACTCCAAACCTCCCTGGGCAGTTCCAAGGCCTGAGCACCCTTTCCATGGGGAAATTCCTGCTGCTGTCCACCCTGAGCCTCCCCTGGCCCAGCCTGAGGCCGTTCCCTCTCCTCCTGTCCCTGTTCCCTGCCAGCAGAGCCCGACCCCCCCCGGCTGCCCCCTCCTGTCAGGGAGCTGTGCAGAGCCACAAGGTCCCCCCTGGGCCTCCTTTGCTCCAGGCTGAGCCCCTTCCCAGCTCCCTCAGCCCCTTCCCAGCTCCACTCCCTGCCCTGGACACGCTGCAGCCCCTCCAGGTCTCTCTCACCATGAGGGGCCCAGAACTGGACACAGCTCTCGAGGTGCTTCACCAGTGCCAGCACAGGGGACAGGCAGTGCCCTGCTCCTTTTGGACACATGAGATACAGGCCAGGTGCCATTGGCGTGGCACACACTGGCTCACGTTCACCTACTCTCAACCAACACCCCCAGGTCCTTCTCTGCTGGGCCAGTTTCCAACCAGAGCAGCCCCACTGGGGCAGGAGGGTGACCAGAACCAGCCTGGAGCCAGCCCAGCTCTGGGGAGACGCAGTGTGCTGCTGGCTGTGGGAATGCTGAGATCACTGCCAGAGCCACAGCAGTGACCCCACAAGCTCCATGCACCACATATGACGTACATTGCGGGACTCAAGTATAATTTTCAGAGTGGAAGCTGCCATAGGATGTGTTAGTGAAAACCCAGGGAGTCGGGAAATTGATGTAAAGCCATGACGACAGTGCTGCCTCAGCAGGGACACAGCAGGGCCAGCACTGAGAAACCAGCGCTGTCTGAGCCACGCTGAGCAAGCCTGGGTCACGCATGACCCCACCAGCCATCCCTGCCCCACCAGGCGGGCAGGGAACAGGCCAGCGACTGCTGCACCAAACACGAGGTGCTGGCCAACTCCTCCGACAGCGCCGGCAGCTCTTCCATATCCACAGGGAGCAGATGGTGTTGAGCTTCTTCCTTCCAAAAGGAGCACGTGTAGGAAACCACGCAGAGAGAGAAGTTGGTTTATTCTGAGTTCTTCAGTGCTACTTTGGCCAAAAGACTTCTCGGCTTGTGTAACATTTGTTTTTTACATGCGCGGTTCAGCTCTAGTCAGGCTTGCACAAAATTACCCACATCAATCCCTAAGGTGGATGAGATTTAAATATATCAGCTTTAGGATGAGGGAGGCTGAATCAGCCCTGCTGGGATTCCAAACTGCAAATTCAGAGAGTTGCAAGCCTGAGGACATGGTTTTGAACTGCACACTCAGTCATAAATACAGGCCTCAATGCTCATTATTCCGTACCATAATCAGCCTGGATTCTTCCTGTATTTTGCCTTTGAGGGGTAGGGAGTTCATCGATGTCTTAGTGAGATGAATGAACATCCCAGTTCTCATGCTGGAGGAGAGGCAGGAGCTGTGAAGGATTTTAGCCATGAATAACCTCAAAGAGTGACTCCTGAGAAATGCTGGAGACATGAGGACTAAGCAGGGTTCTTGCAACACAGGTGCCTTTGAAGGAGCTGGAACAAGAGCTGCAGGCACTGACAGACTCTGGTTTCACCTTTCCACAAGAGTCACAATTTGCACTGAGAGTTTCCCTGCAGCGAGGAGCTGTCCCAATGACATGCATGGATTTACTCACTGTTGAGGTGGGATTACATCCCTAAGTAAGGCTGTAGCAGCAGTGCTAATTAGCTGCACAGTGATTGACTTGGACAACACAGAGACTAAAATAAGATGCAACCTGTGCACGTCCTCAGAGAAGATGCTGGAATGTATCCTGGAGAAATGGTGAAACCATTTCTTTCAAAGCCATTTTGGGGCCAGTGGAGGCAAATCACGGCCTAATTAGTCCATCTAGTCTGAGCATGACTGATTCTGGAGGGGTAATGGCAATTTCTTCCAGTTGCTCTCCCCGTGTTTATTTTATTTTCTTAGGTGGGGAAGCTCAGTAAAAAGATGATGCTGTGGTTACAGCACATAACTGGTTCTGCTTTCATTTCCCAAGTGGTTTGAGGCAAATCACTTCATGCCTCTGTGTTTTTTGACTTTTTCTCCAGTACAAAATGTCTTTTCTCCCAAGAGATACTTGAAGCTTGAAGTCATTGATTTTAGTGACTTCCGTACGGGATGTGCTGTGAAAGTATTTGAAAGCAATTGAAAGTATGACAGAAGTGCAGTGGAGTGAGCCCTCTGAAATCTTGGAGCTGTACATGTGTTCCTCTAATTATTGTGTACAACTGAGCAATAAAGGGAACACATTTAATCTGCACTTTGTAATAAATATTGAACACTAAAAGCTAAATAATAAACCTCAAATGCAGGGCATGTAAGCTAAACTAGTAACAACAGAGCAGGACATTAAAACTAGATCTTTCTTCTAACCTTTTAGTGCTAAATTACCCAATTTAAAAAAAAATCAAAATGTTCACGTAACAAAAACTTTGTTGTCATCAACTCAGAAGTACTCCTGTGTCCCTGGAGGCAGAGACACTCCATGTGCAAGGATTGGATTCACAAGGTTTGAATATACATAGATGTCATTTCCCACTGAGGAATAACATCCTGAATTAGAGTTGGATAATTAAGCTGGAGAGATTTGTTAAGGATTAGTAAGTGCTGTCTAGCAGATGCTCCCTCCCAAAACATCACTTGGTCACAAAGACTTTTTGTGCTTGGGACCATCTTGTATTTGAAACATCTTTGAGCTTTTTTGCCCAAAAAAGCCAAACTGTGGCTGGCCCATACATGGAAGTGTCCAAGGCCAGGTTGGACGGGGCTTGGAGCCACCTGGGATGGTGGCAGGTGTCCCTGCTCATGGCAGGAGGTGGCACTGGATGATCTTAAGGTCCCTTCCAACCCAACCCATCCTGAGACTCTGTGACAGCCCCTGCCCAAGGCAGCTGCCCCACTGCTTCAGAAGCAGCAGGTTCTGCAGCTGTGGGCTCTGTGTGAGGCTCTGGACACACAGGCAGCTGCAATTGCTGTGTTTGTTGCAACAACAAAAGCCACTTGGTCACATTGGGTCTGCTGGAAGGAGGAGAGCCCCAGCGAGCACAGCCCCACGTCCCACAGCCTGCATGGAGCAGGATGGAAGAGGTGCCTCGTTCACTGGTGTGGAAAATTACACCCCAATAAACCACAAGTATTGTGAGGAGGAGGAAGGAAAACAACAGTAGCATTGAGTTGGGAGATTTTCCCAAGGGGACTTCTCCTGAAAGCCAGCAGCAGAAGCGAGGGGCAGGTAAGGAGTGTGCAGGGAGCTGAGCTGGATGGGGCACAGGGCAGGGCAGAGCTGAGCTGCAAATTGCCTCCACATAGCACAGCCAGCTCGGTCCAGCCTGACTTTGGGGGCCCCAACTCACTGATTTCACCAGTGTCCTTTGTTGCTCTGTTATTTCTTCAGCCTACTGGAGAAATCACAATTAACCAATGGTTAATTTAACCTTGTTCTCCAGATTAAAGCACTTACTGCTTAGGCTGGCAGTTTTGAACCTGGTGAGGAGTGAAGGCCTGACAGCTTTGCCATGGGAACCTCACCTGACAAACAAGAAGGGACTGGCATGGGTGCTGTCCAGAGCTGCCTGTTCATGCACTGCCCTACACATTGGCTTGTTGTGACTCCCAAAAAATCCTATCTGCAATTTGGGTACTGCTGGGAGAGCTAAGATGTGAGTGGGGCTTGCAGGAAAGAGCAGCTCCCCTCCAGATGTATTATTTCTCCTCTTCTTATAAATTGGGGTCAGAAGGTAAATGGAACATGCTGGAGCAGGAAGAGGTGACTGATGGTGGATATTAAAAAGACTCTTTAATTACAGGATCTGGAGAGGGGGTTCTCCATGGAGATAGTTTTTTAATTGTTGCTTTTTCAGGAAAAGAATCCCAATGCTCCCAAGCAGTTGCCAATAGCAAAAGCCCTGGTCTTTGAGCACTGCTGACTCTGATCCCTTCAAGATGGGGCAAAAGAAAACGCTGTGCTTGTTAGAGCTTCCCCCATTAAACTTCAGCTTCTCCTGCAGAGAAGTGTCGGTTTCCTTCCATCTGCTGCTTTTGCAAGGAAGGAAAACGAGCCTGTTCAGGAAGTTCTTCAGCATGGGAACAGCTCGCTGTAAATGCAGGAACAATAACGGGCAGAAATTATCATACCTAAAAATACCCTGCATGCGAGTCACATGCATAACCCAGCCCCAGAGCAGCTCGGAGGGGTGGATGCAGCGTGTGGATCCGCGGATGCGCTGGGTGTGGGCAGCGCGGGGGCACCTGCCTGGCTCTGCTGCAGTTTTGCTCTCACCAAACCATGTTTTGCTTTTGCAGGGAGCTGCCGGCTCCTGCTGCATCTTTGTGCCCTGCAGCTGCCCAAGCCACTCGCAGGGAAGATGAAAGCCAGAGGCAGACGCTGTGCCCTCCGAGCCCTCCAACACCTGGATTTCACCGAGCCCATCCCCACACCGGGACTGTGTGAGCAGCTGGGGGGCTGCAAGGCCCATGTCAAAGGCAGCAGCTCTCCACACCTCCCCGGGGACCCAGGGCAGGTGAGGTGGGAGGCAAGGGACGGGGCTCACACTGCCCACAGGCCGCTCTGGGGGCACACAAAGCCCACAACCCTTCATCACCGCGGCTGTTGCCCTGGAGCTCACTGCCGAGGGAAGTCCGTGGTGTCTCCTGCAATCAATTCCTATGCGGGCTGTGCCTCCAGGATTTGCTTTTCCGAAATCTCTGAGCCCTGGCCGTTTCCATGGTAACGCCGAGCGAGCCGATGCGGGTTCTTTGCCGGGTGCCGGTGCCGGGTGCCGGGTGCCGGTGCTCTCTCCCTGCCGAGCCCTGCAGCAGTTCTGGCTTTGCACACCTAAGTGCCACAATAGGGGTGATGTGGGAACTCCCAGAGCTGTGTGCAGGTCAGGTGTGCGCTCACCAGGTGCCCTTTGTGCCGGCAGCGCCGGGAGAAAGGACTGAAGCAACCCCAGGATGGGAAGGGTCCAGACCGCAGCCAGCGAGGCACAGCCCCCGGTTAGCCCAGCAGCTCGGTGCTGTGCCTCTGTGCCTTCCGATGCCGTGACTGCTGCCCGTGCCCGTGGAAGCCATGGGTCTGTCACACCGGAATGGCCCCGATGGAACAAGAGCTGTGTCCCACAGAGCCAGAGCCCAGGCTGCCCTGCCCTGCGGGAGAGCCGGCAATGCCGCTGCTGTCCGCTCCTCACCCAACACCAGCCACCGAGAGACCTGCCCGTGGGCTGACACTGCTCGTGGAGACACATGGCTGTGGAATTTATTTCGTCTCCTTGGCCTAAAACTCTTGCCGTGTCTGCCCACAGCCGTGCGGCCGCAGCCCGCCGCACCCATCGCTCCCCATCCCAAAGCTAACCAAGGGCTCTCCGCGATGAGACAACACCGGGAGCACTGCTTCCAGCCAGGTCATTTAAATTATTAAAATGAGACGGAACTGCATGGGCTGGATCCCAGCAAAGCAATTTGTAGCTCGTTCTTCCTTCTGATGAAATTGAAAATCGGTCTAACTTTGAAGTAAGAGCTTTGCATCCCAACAATGAACCAAGCCTGTGCAAGGAGAGGTCGGGCACGTTTCCATGAGAGCTTGGAGCAACAGCAGGAAGGTGTTTTGGGGATGCTACTGTGCCAGGAGCAACAAGGACAGACAGAGATCATGGTCTCTCCATCCCCCAAAACGACCCCAACATGCCCCAAAGTGGAACAGAACAGTTCAAGTGTGGGAGCAGCTCGTTCTGGTGGGACAGGACTGAGAGCTTCGCTTTAGGGCTGAGAAGCTGAAGGACGGCGGCGGGTGGATCCCTGCTGTGACGGTGGCACTCCAGCAGAACCACAGCGAGATATTTATGGCCTTTTTGAGGTATTCGGAGGAAACATCGCTTCCCACAGCTTTGCCCGGACAAGAGGCACACTTGCAGTGCGGTGACTGATTCACCGAGCAGCCGCTCGCAGCCGCAGCGCCTCATTCGGGGCCATTGCGCTGAATTCCAGCCCTGCCGGGGCCCTGCCGCGCTCCCGCCCACGGGGACGGCCCGGGCGGCGCTTCCCGGCCCGCGGAAGTGATCCCGGGCAGGGCGAGCCGGGAGGAAGCGCACATTCGGGACGGAGCTGATCGCCGGAGGAGGCAGCGGCGATCCCCGGGCAGAGGCGATCCGGGAGGCAGCGGCGATCCCCGGGCAGAGGCGATCCGGGAGGCAGCGGCAGCAGCAGCAGCAGCAGCAGCAACAGCAGCAGCAGCAGCAGCGGTCCCGGGCGGCCCCACCATGAAGCTCATCATCCTGGAGAATTACTCTCAGGCCAGCGAGTGGGCGGCCAAGTACATTCGCAACCGCATCGTGCAGTTCGGGCCCGGCCCCGGGCGCTTCTTCACGCTGGGGCTGCCCACAGGTGGGTGCCGGGGGGCGGCGGCGGGGCCGGGGCCCAGCGCGGGCCCTGCCCCGGCTGAGGCGGCCGCTCCCCGCAGGCAGCACCCCCCTGGGCTGCTACAGCAAACTGGTGGAGTATTACCGCAACGGGGACCTCTCCTTCAAGTACGTGAAGACCTTCAACATGGACGAGTACGTGGGTGAGTGCCGCCGCCTGTCCCGCCGCCTTTGTCCCTCCTGCCCGGCAGCTGCTGGGCTCTTACCCCCGGCAGAGCCCGGCCGTGCCCGAAATCCGCCCGTCCAGGTAAGATGGACAACATTTCAGAGAGTCACAGCATCGCTTAGGATGGAAAAGACTTCTGAGATCATCGAGCCCAACCTGTGACCCCGCATCACCGTGGCACTGAGTGCCACGTCCAGTCTTTCCTTAAACACCTCCAGGGAATTAGCGGAGGGAATGATGGGGACAGTTTGAAAACCTACAGGAAAAATTTGAAATTCTTGCATAGGCTTGAAAGTGTACGGAAAAAACTGGGTACTGGGTGTTGCCCAGTATTGCACACAGTGTTACAGACATTGCTGTGTTTTAGCTGCACTCAGGTACTCACCAGGTAAGGAGCAGCTTATCTCTGCAGGCTCAGTGTGCAGCATTAACTTCCACCTTTGCTCTGCGATTGGAAAGGTCCCTTACAAGGTCCAATGTGTTCCCTGAGTGCCCTCTGGTATCTCCTGCTGAGATAGCAGGGCAGTGTTTCCTTTCTGAAGCCATGGTGAAACAGTCTCCTTAGAAGAAAGATCCAAAGGTGAAAAGCCTACAGGCTAAATATTTGCTAATGCTGATTTTACCCTGGTCAAGAGAGGTTTTTTCTGTGAATAATCCCAATCAAGCAGCATTTAGGGAATAAGCAATCCAGTGTGGTTTTATAGCATTCAGTAGGGGAAATATAGTAATATACTGTATAGTATAATACTGTATAATATTACTGTATAGTAATTATTATTTCCCAGGCTTCAACACAGTTTTTTTAGTCATTCACATTAATATATACTGGGAGGAAGGCTGAAAAGATGCTGACAGATGCACACACCTGCTTTTTGAACATCAGTCTTATGTTAATAGGGGCACATGTCTTACAGGAGCTGATTTTAATTCTGGTATTAAGGGCAATAAAAACAACTCTGAAGCTAAGGGTGTGACAAAGGACAGAGAGAGCAGTGCTCTGTCACCAAAGCCACTGCAAGGGCATGGAAGTGCTTTTGTTCCAGGTGATACTGTTCCAGTCGGTCTCAGTCTGTGTGTTCTGTTACCAGGTCTCCCGAGGGATCACCCAGAAAGTTACCATTCCTTCATGTGGAATAACTTCTTCAAGCACATTGACATCTCACCAGAAAACGTCCACATCTTGGATGGAAATGCCCCTGATCTCCAGGCAGAGTGTGATGCATTTGAGGAGAAAATCAAAGCAGCAGGAGGCATCGAGCTCTTTGTTGGAGGTGAGAACCTGAGAACAGCAGCCTCTAAACCCTGCCCCAAAGCTGTGCCTGTCCTCCCCAGCTCTCATTTATTGTCAGGATTGTTCATTTTCAGTGGATTTGCAGTGAAAGCCACCCCACAGTCCATGGCCCTGGGCACTGAGTCCTGGCAGCCTTGTCTCCCAGCATACCATTCCCAGCTTTAGGTCTTTCAGGGCAGTCAGTGAATTGTGCAGGAAATGTTAGCAGGAGAACTGGGAAGGGCTGGGACTGTACAGATATGAAGTGCTATCAGTTGTCAGTGCTGACAGAAAACTGCTGGGAGCAGCTTTTCCCACACAAGCTCTTCCCAGCAGTTTGCCATAAGGTTCTGCCACCTGCTTGGCTTTATTGCTGCCCCAGCGCAATCAGGGAATTGTCTGGTGCCTTCTGAGGGGGCTCTTGCTGTCCTTCCTACCAGACACAAACCTGAGCTGGAGCAGAGGAATTGCAGAGGTTTTTCTCACCTCTGTGTTCCCAAGCACTGCCTGTCCTCCTCCTGGGAGAGCTGCTGGCTCTGCTCCCCCAGCTGACCCTCTGCTCACACTGTCCCTTCCCAGGTATCGGCCCCGACGGTCACATCGCCTTCAACGAGCCGGGATCCAGTTTGGTGTCCAGGACACGAGTGAAGACCTTGGCCATGGACACCATACTGGCCAATGCCAGGTTCTTTGATGGTGACCTCTCCAAAGTGCCCACCATGGCTTTGACAGTCGGCGTAGGCACTGTCATGGATGCCAGAGAGGTGAGGAAAGAAGCAGTGGCTTCCTGCAGTCCCTCTGGAGCAGCCAAAGGTCATCCTACATGTCCTCTGGTGTAGGATATTCCTGCCACAGAATGCTGATCCTCCTGTCCTCTTGCATCCTGCAACACCATGGAAAGGCTCTTGCTCCATCTCTGCTGGCACTTGTGTTTGTGTAACCCTGCAGCAGGTGTTCCCCACAGGGAGCCAGGAAGGTTTGGGAGGGTGTCTTTGGTTAGGAATCTCACCTGGAGAGTAACTGCAGCAATCAGGTTGAGTTGATGTCACACTGGCTGGTCATGAAAACTGTGTGGGACACTTCTGCTGGAGTCTGTTCCTTGTTCTACACTTTTTAAATCTCAGTGTAGAGGTGCCCAAAGGATCATTCCAGGCTGTGATTTCAGTGAGAGCTGAAGCAGCCAGAGCAGCAGCACACAGGTGGCTGTGGGGAGGGTGACAGGGGTGTCCCCATTCTCAGCTCAGCAGGATGTGGTTGGGCTCTCCCCAACCCCCTGTGCCAGGCCCTGACTGGCCCTGTCTGTGTCTGGGTGTGCAGGTGATGATCCTGATCACGGGAGCCCACAAAGCCTTTGCTTTGTACAAAGCCATCGAGGACGGTGTCAACCACATGTGGACGGTGTCGGCCTTCCAGCAGCACCCCAACACGGTGTTCGTGTGCGACGAGGACGCCACGCTGGAGCTCAAAGTCAAAACGGTGAAATACTTCAAAGGTGAATGTTTGACTGGGCCAGGCAGCTGCTTTGTTACATTTTTAGGAGGCACGAGCCATGCTTTGCTGAGGTGTTGCTGTATAATCAACTCCCACAGGAGTCTGTTCCTTAAATACACCACAGTGGTACAAGTGTGAAGGTAAATGCTTAGTGCTTGGTGTGAGAGCAAAGGCACGAGGACACCAGTAATGTCTAGTTCTGCTAGCATCCAGTGAATGAGAATTTTCCTTTATTATGTCTACTTAAATTGTCTTTTGACTCTCTCCCTCAGGCTTAATGCTGGTTCACAACAAGCTCGTGGAGCCCTTGTACAGCATGAAGGAGATGGGAGCAGAGAGGAGCCAGTCCAAGAAGCCATACAGTGATTAATGTGCTGAGGCAGTGCTGAACCAGCTGCTGAAAACAGCTGGGAGAAAAGGGAATTGCTGCAGAAACTGATCTCATATTTCCAGTCAAATTAGCAGAATGATCATATGGTTCCTTCTCTCCATTAAAGAGACAGATGCCAACACCTGCCTTACTTAACCAAAGGAGGATGGGATCCAGTGTTCTGTGTTCCACAAACTTCTGCCACCAACTCATTCTCTGAAGGAAGTGAAGATCTGTGAGCTGACTGTGATCATGGACTGAAGGCTGAAGAACTGAAATGTGAGCATAAATGGAAGCACAATGTTGCAGAAACAAGTGGGTGATCACTGTGGGGTGTATTCCTTGCAATGAGGACAAGTACCTCATGTTGTTCCTCCTCCAAGAAACACATTGGAATCCTGGAAAATAGGATTGTCCAGCTGGAGAAGGGAAAGCTTTGAGCAGCACCCACAGTGACAAGAGGTCAGCCAGAAGATGGAACAGGGGGGAAGATGAGAAAGGACAGTGGGGCCTGAGTGGAGACACCACGATGCTCACCCTGGAGAGGATAAAACCCCACTGTGGGAGCAGCCAAGCAGTGGGACAGGATCCCCAGGGCTGTGCAGGCTCTGTCCTTAGGAGGTTGCCAAAAACCTGACTGGATAAAGCTCTGGCTGAGCCCTGCTTTGAGCCACATGTTGGACTTGGGACCCCTCAGCAGCAGCTTCCCCACACAGGGTCCACGATGCACCTGAGGATGTCACTGCTGTCACACACAAAGCCCTTGCTCATGTTCAGCCCCAGGTATGATTTGCTGTGCCTGGTGCTCTCTCCACTCCAGAATCTTTCATTTCTCTGAGGAAATGCCAAACCAGCCCCAAAGGAAACACTCAGTTCCTACTGGCTTCAGCCTCTGTTTAATTGCAGACACCCCAGGGGACAACAGCCAAGACCCCACCAATTCTGAAATGTGATTCCTAGGATTTCTATCCAATGAGGATATGAGGGGCAAGAAAACTGGGCAACATTTATTTTCTTCATACAGAAATTTTGTAAACTGTTGATCTGTAATGTAACTTTCTACACTAAATGTCTTTAATTTTTTTAAATGGTGACCCTGACTGTATCTGGTGCTCAGTCTCACTGTGCCCATGGTACCAGAGCTGGCCTGGAGGCACTTTGGTGGGAAGAGCTCCTGCTGCTCCCCCCTTCCTTGCCCAGTGTTTGCTGGCAGGGAACAAACTCTGAGGGAAAAGCAGGGCCCTCGGGGTGGGAGGGCACTTGGCATCCATGGAAATCCCATGGGCAGAACACACCCTGTGCCAGCTCCAGGGGGGAGCTCTGGGCTGTCCCATCCCCAGGAGCACCTGGACGCACCTGGGCTGCCAAATCCCTGCCAGAAGGAACACAAACAGGGACACAGCTGTGTTTACCATCTTAAAGTGAATTTAGTGCATGTGAAAGGTGCAGGAAATACAACTCAAACCACACAACATACATTTTTCCTACACACTGACCTAGAGCTTAAACTGAGGTGAGATTTGCTCTGCCTTTTATCTCTGCCAGTTCCAACAGGGCAGACTCCTCTGCAGAAGGAGCTGAAGCACCACACATCCCAGCATAAATTTATTAACTGTCAGTCAGAACTGAGTGAGCTGTGATCACCCTGAGTTCCTGAGGAGTCTCAGCCCCAGAGCTTTCCATCCAGGCCCTTCTGCTTTTGAACACAGCACATGCAGCTTTAGTTTCCAAATAAACTTTTAGACTGTTCTGCAAATGGGAAAACTTGTAAAAAATGAGTGGTTCCTTCCAGTACTCATACTCACAAAACCACTTGCTGAGATTTTAGGGGAAACAGTTTGGTTTCTGGAATAACTTGAAGTGCAAAACCAGTGGAAATAAAGGATCTAGTCCGGAAGCAAAAGTATCAACACTCAAATTTCATATATGAAGAGTTAGTAAAAAATAAATTACTTCATCATCTGAGACCACAAGGTAATTGTCAGTATCTTGAAGAATTCAAGTTCATCTCTTCCTGATACTTTTTACCCTCTCACTGGTCACATCCTCAGCTCACTGCCTTGGCACTCATCCCTGCCAAAACAAGGACAGGCAACGTGAGGGAACCCAACAGCAACACTGGGAGTCACCAACCTCACAGAAATCCCTGGAAATGGCTGTTGGTCATTTTCTGCCCAAGCTCTCAGGGGTGCAAAGGCTCAGGCACAGCAGCCAGTGAGAAGGGTTGGGGATAATCAGCTTTAATGTCATTAGAAAGTACCAGTGACAGAGCCAGGAGCTGCTTTTCAGAGATGCATGTCAGGAAATTCAGAAAAGCCACAAACTTTGTTTGCTGAACACAAAAGCAATTTTCTGTATTGCATCAGAAAACTCCCCCAGTCGAAGCAGCTCCAGAGGGAGCACTACAGCTCCACCAAACCACCCCAAAACCCACAACAGTCATGATCCAAGGGTCTCCAAGGGTCAGTCTCCCTAAAGGAAACCCCCAAATACTTCCAGGATTTGAGGTTCAGTTTTGTCTGTTGGCTTTTAAAAAAGGGGCACTTCTTAGTATCTATTTTTCCAATGGTTCTCCAATTTCTGACTTCTTTACTAATGAACGTGTTTGTTTGGCTATTCCATGATGCTCCTGATCCCAGGACAGGGAAAAGTCTCCTTTGGTTTTGGCAACAGGCTCTGAGGTGTGAGTGTCCTGCAGTGCAGGGCAGTTACCACTCTTGTATCACACAATGGAAGTGAAAAGCAAACAAAGGACACAAAAAGCATCTGTCTCTGGTTTGTTCACCTTTTGCTGCTGGAGGAAGCTACTGATCATCATTTTCCACTTCCCAGAACTCCCCATCCTCAAGGTGCATGGCTTGAAACAATCTGCAAGACAGAAAATCAGTGATACCAGGGCATAAAGAAGTCCAATATGCTAAAAAAGTATCACTCTAAATGCAACAGAAGTGCAAAAGCAGCGAGTTCCCCTGGTTTTTCCAGGATCACAAAGCACCATCCGTGCCCTGTGGAATACACAAGGCTGAGAGGCTCCTGTGACCTGCCTGTCACCTGTCCCACAGCAGCACCTCTGTCCCTTGGCTTTTCCCCAAGGGAATGTGAGGCAAATCTGCAGCTCTTTATAGCAGCTCTTCCCCAAACCCTCCAGCTGTACCCTGAGCATTGGCAGGGAAACACTTCCCTGCAGGCTGTGGCAGCACAGGAAGGGTGGGGCCATGACCTGACCAAAAAAATCAGGAATAGGCTCAGAGGACTCCTCCAGAATTTTAAAACCAAAGTTCTTACAAAGCAAAACCATATCCTGAATCACACACAATTTTTACTCTTTAGTGCAAGTGTTTGAGAGGAGAAACTTGTGTTTTCAACTGTAGCTACAAATTTCAGGTAAGAATCTGGGAGAGGCTGTAAGGAAAAGTAGGAAATAGGTGTTCCAGCAGTGGAGGAGGTCCCTGAAGCACCGACCTGTTGAAGCAGGGGGAGGAGGGGTCACTGAAGTGCCTGTAGGGGTTGGCCCGGGACAGGGAGCCCATGCAGAGCCAGCAGAAGTACTGCATGCACCCTGTGCAGGTCATCTTGTTACAGCCATCCAGTTTCTGGGGGAAAAGCAAGAAATGGTGAGAACAGAACCCTGCTGTGGCAGGCTTCAGCCCCCCTCTGCCAACAGCCCTCAGAACCAAGCAGGCAGTGAACACATCCCCCCAGCCCCACCACACACTGATCCCAGCACTGGAAATTGGTTGGAATATGGAGATCAGTATTTTTCTGAAGCTGGATTTATTTCCTGGCTCTAGTGTGAACCAGCAGTAGCCTGAAACACCTGGAAAACAAAAGGATTCACAGAGAACCACAGTCAACCTGGATCTGTTTAGTGTGGGAGCCTGACCACCAGTCCCTGTACTCCAGTCCCTGGGATCCACAAACATCACCTCACCTCCTTTTCCATGTCCCACAGACAGAAATGGAAAGTTTTTTTAGTATTTCCAAGAGATTTGCCCTTCCTGGTGAACCTGGAGGCTCCAACACACCCAGAACTGCCCCCATGGGGGTTCTTTTCTGTTCCACAATTGCCCAGCCTGTCCCTCCACACTCACCTCGATGTGGGTCCCACAGCAAGGACAAGACTTGGAGTTCTTCTCCAGCCATTCCTTACTCTCCATCTCCTCCAGGGCTTTCTGAATCACTCTCTTGCCATAGCGTTGTTCCAAAAATCTTTTAGTTGTCTCATCTGCTTCTAAATACTCATTTCTCAGATCCATTAATTTCTCTGGGGGTCAAAATCCAAACAAACCAGACAACTTTGGTAAGATATTAGATATAGAAGTCCAGCTAATTGCAGCATAAAGACTCTCAAAACTAAGATCATTAATTAAAAAGCAAGAAAACTATTAAAATATATAAAATTATAATATTAAAACCACTCTGCCCCAAAATTCAGCAGTTTTACACTGTTTCATTGTAAGAGAGATTTGTTGATGGCATTAGAACAATGTAAAACAAATAAACTAAAAATGGAAATATTTTTTTCTGACTATGTATTTAATGAAATTCTGTCACAAGATTTTGAGGCCAGCCAGAGAGAAGCCTCCACCTGATTCCAGTACCAACTCTGACAATACAGAGTGAAAATAGAAAGTAATTCTCCCCCTGCTACAGCCTCCCAGCATTTGACAATCAGCAGCTTAGGCAGCTCCTGAGCTGAGGAGTGTCACCAGAGGAATATTTAACTGCCAGCAATGGCCCTCCTCCACAAGAATGTTCCTTTCAGAAAGCTCAGGGTGAGGAGCTCCCTTGCTCAACTCTGGACTTTTCCACCCAGGACTGAGCTGGTCTGGCTGTGACCGTGCAGCCCAGGGGGAGATGCCTCACCTGCAGTGACCTTGCAGGGGGACACCCCGTGGTAAGTCATCTTGCAGAGGGTGCAGAAGGCGTAGTTGCAGCAGGAGCAGATGCCCATGGTGCAGCCAGGCTCCTGCATCACAGGGGTCTGGCAGCCGGGCCGGGGGCAATAAACCACATCAGCCATCAGGTCCAGGCTGGACTGCAGCAGCAGGCGGTCATAGCGGGCAAACAGCTCCTCCCCAACCAGCTCCTTCACCTGCAAACACAGCCACAGGTAGAAATCCTTCACCCAGAGCTCCTGAGGCCCTGGCACAGGGTGCCCACAGAAGCTGGGGCTGCCCCTGGATCCCTGGCAGTGCCCCAGGGCAGGTTGGACGGGGCTATGAGCAGCCTGGGACAGTGGGAGGTGTCCCTGCCCATGGCAGGGGGTGGAATGGATGAGCTTTAAGGTCCCTTCCAGCCCAAACCAGTCTGTGATTCTCTGATTCCTTGCATCTGTAATTCTGAGCCTGCTGCAGCAAAAAACAGCAAGTCAGAGAAAAGGCACCCACAGCTGGGATAAATCCACTTCGGATTCTCCAACAGCTCACAGGGGGTCGGGCTCTGCTCCCAGGGAACAGGGACAGGAGGAGAGGGAACGGCCTCAGGCTGGGCCAGGGGAGGCTCAGGGTGGGCAGCAGCAGGAATTTCCCCATGGAAAGGGTGCTCAGGCCTTGGAACTGCCCAGGGAGGTTTGGAGTGCCCATCCCTGGAGGTGCCCAAGGATGTGGCACTTCCTGACATGGTTTACTGGCACGGTGGGACTGGGTCAAAGGTTGGACTTGGTGATCTTGGAGATCTTCTCCAACCTAAGTGACTCCGTGACTGCCAGTGCCCACCCTGCAGAGCCACAGCCTGGCCCTGGAATTGGGGCAGGTTAGGGAGCTCCACAGCCCCTGTGCACGGGAGTTACCTGGCCTGGAGTGGCGACAGAAGAACACTTGGGCTCAGGGCAGTTGAGGCAGTGCACCTGTCCATCCCTGATCTGGATTGCAAAGTAGTCCTTCAGGCAGGCTTTGCAGTACACGTGGCTGCACTCGGTGAAGTGCATGCACTCACTGCCCAGCTTCTCACAGAAGCAGATACTGCACGAGTACATCTTACTGTTAAAGCACTTCCTCCTCTGGGCCTGGTCGAAGTCCAAGATTTCCCTGATCAGACTGGACAAGGACTCCACGTCCTGCACAGCCCTGGCATCCACGATTTCCTCCTCAGCTGTGGCAGAGCCTGTGGCACCCCCACAGTCCTTCCCAGCCTCGAGGGGCCCCACTGATGTCCTGCTCTGCCCCTTCCCCTGAGGGCACATTTTCAGCTCATATGGTGATGAAATATTCAGGTAATTCAGTGTTTCTTCCTTCAGAAACTGCATCCAGGCAAACAGGACCACACAGCCTCGGTTCTCTTCCCACACATTGTCCAAGTGTTTGCAAAGAGCACTGAGCTGGGAAAGAACAAAGAATTCCTGATTTTAGTAAGTTTGGGTAACTCCTAACTGGGCTCCTCCCCTCCCACAATCCTTAGTGCAAACTCTGATTTCAAATTCAGCAGTTTTTATCCATAAAATACACATAAAATAGTTCTCACAGATGCAAGTTTTCCTTCCTCAGAACAGTGACCAAAGAGAAACCAGCAAGAGGCAAACAAAGAGCCAACCAAGGAGCAACGTCACTGTTTTCTCACTTTGCTTAACTGTTAATTATTAACTTACTCAGCTGTCAAAACGTTAAAAATCTTGTGCAAACCTGGGCCTGGGAGAGCCATTTCCCACTGAGGGTGAACACGGGTGGGGAGGTCGATGGGTAGTCGGGTGGGAGCTCGAAATTCAGCACGAGGGGAGGCAGGAAGCACACGGAATACTCGAACCCGCTGCTCTGGAGGCTCTCTGTGGAACTGCCTGAGCCAGGGCCCACCCAGGCAGTTGGAGAAATAACAGGAAAATGAAAACTAACAAACTGTTGCTGTTTCTGACAGCACCCAATGTCTGTTAATTTGATACATTTCTGGGGTTAAAATTATTCGCTCAACCCCAAATAACAAAATTCTCAGCGCAGTAAAATGTCACAGGGTTGGAGCTGTGTGATTAAAGCAGTAAAACAGCAGCACCGTGAAATGTCAGACCCTGCACAAACCAGGAGCCTGGAAACACATATCCTCAGGGGAATAAAAACCCAATAAATGAACTTAATTATTCTGAAGAAGTGCTGTTACTCATCTGTGATTTGAAAGTTTACTAAAGAAGTTCTGTGTATGAGGAGAAACTGCTCATACTCAGTCCCCAACAAGCACAGCACAGGGGCAGCCACGGCTCTGTCCAGTCACTGCTCCCTCAGGTCACACCTGGGCTCGGTAAAGTCTCCCTCGGGATAACACAAAACATCCCAACTCACCCCTCACAAAAATTTTGAAGTCTTGAGGCAACTCCAGGCAAATTCTTGTTTCTCCTCCTTGGGCAGATTCTGCTCTCTTAAACTCATCCTCATCGTAGATGCTGGCCAGAGCCAGCAGCTCGTCCTCCTGAGCCTCCTTGTCCTCTGCAGACATTTAACTTTTCTGTGCAGTCACCACCACTCTGCAACATCAACCAAATTAATGCAGCCAATTCCAATTATCAATTTGAGACATCTATATTATAGCATAGTAAGCTTTAGGAAAACCCACTTGGGATTTTTCTAAACCAATCTAAAACAATGAGAAATATAATTAAGGTGTTTTACAGGTTGAAAAAAATATTGGTAGCTTTATAAAATAAAAAAAAAAACCCAACAGAATAAAGAAAGCAAACTGTGTGTTAGTAGGTAAAGACAGCTGTAAGGGGGGAAATAAGGAAATATGGAGATGACACAAGTGACACAGCAGCATTTCACTGATGTTTGAAAGGAAACAGATCCCCCAAAAATACAGGAGAAATTAATTAGTAGCTCTTGTCCAGCGTTTTAACGCAAACAGGGAAACAGTCCCATTTGAGATTGAAAATACCAGAAAAAGGTTCAAACCCCGCACGGGCATCTGTCAGATGCGCTCGTGGCGCACCTTATCTCTACCTGTGGGGAAATCAAGGCAGTTTGAGGAGTTACCTTTCGGGTCAGAGCAGCGCAGAGGCAGAGCCGAGGAGCCGCTCCCCGACCATCCCTCCGGGCCGGAGCCTCCTCCTCCCTCAGGGCCCGGACCGGGCGCTGCTGAGGGGAAACACCCGCGGCACCGGCACC
>VXAC01007939.1:350502-379124 GCA_013399225.1 Rhipidura dahli | reverse complement strand
GCCCCGCAGCTCCCCCGGCGGCCGGGAGGGCCGGGCCGGGCCAGGCCGGGGTGCTCCGTGCCCGCTCCGCGCCCGCCTCCAGCAGCGCTGCTCGGGCACCGAACAGGCGCCGCAGGAAAGGGGCACGGTGGGAGCGCTGGGGTGTCTGTGCAGGGGCAGGAGCTGGACTCACTGAGCCCTATGGGTCCCTTCTAACTCAGGGCACTCCATGGTTTTGACTCGCTACAGGGGAGCTTGAACTCANAAAAAAAAAACCCAACAGAATAAAGAAAGCAAACTGTGTGTTAGTAGGTAAAGACAGCTGTAAGGGGGGAAATAAGGAAATATGGAGATGACACAAGTGACACAGCAGCATTTCACTGATGTTTGAAAGGAAACAGATCCCCCAAAAATACAGGAGAAATTAATTAGTAGCTCTTGTCCAGCGTTTTAACGCAAACAGGGAAACAGTCCCATTTGAGATTGAAAATACCAGAAAAAGGTTCAAACCCCGCACGGGCATCTGTCAGATGCGCTCGTGGCGCACCTTATCTCTACCTGTGGGGAAATCAAGGCAGTTTGAGGAGTTACCTTTCGGGTCAGAGCAGCGCAGAGGCAGAGCCGAGGAGCCGCTCCCCGACCATCCCTCCGGGCCGGAGCCTCCTCCTCCCTCAGGGCCCGGACCGGGCGCTGCTGAGGGGAAACANACCCATCACACCCACCCCACACCCCGCGGGCACGGGAGCCGCCAAGCCCCGGAGCAGCCCAGCAGAGCTCCCCGCACGCCCCAAGAACCAGGGACACAGCCCTTCCCTCCACCGCTCCCTCAGCATTGGAATCAACAGCTGCAGCAGGTGATCCAGTAGAATCCAGTGCATTTATTTCTTGCAATATCTGAATGGGTGTTTTTCAGCTTTGGATTTTAACACATACAAATTAATTTTTGCAAGTTTAATGACAATCAGTACTAGAAGCAAATCATTGTATNCGCGGCACCGGCACCGGCACCGGCCTGGGGCTGCTGCGGACAAACAACAGCACTACAGGCTCGGGGTTAAAGTCCCCTCGGCGCTGCCGTGCCCGACAGCTCGCTCAGGGCTTTGGGCTCATTTGCAGCCGCAGGAGCAGTGACCGAGCTGCGGGGCCGGGCTGGGCCGGGACCCCGGGCGGGCCCCCGCGGCGATGGGTCCGGNAGCTGCAGCAGGTGATCCAGTAGAATCCAGTGCATTTATTTCTTGCAATATCTGAATGGGTGTTTTTCAGCTTTGGATTTTAACACATACAAATTAATTTTTGCAAGTTTAATGACAATCAGTACTAGAAGCAAATCATTGTATAAAGCTCATAGAAAAAAAAAAAAACAACAAAACAAATTAACATATCCGTCAGTTCTTGGTTTTCCTGGAAAAAAAGAAACCAAAACAAAAAACCAAGCATTCCAAATGAAGGCCTCGTGGAAGCAAGCATACCCCTGCCAGAAAAAGTTAGGAACAAGTCAGAATCAACTATCAGCATAGGCAGCTGAAATACAAGTATTCACTCTTTCTACAAGCAGCTAATTTAACTAGAGACAAGGAGTTTACTGGGCCTAATTAGCTGGGCAGTTTGTGAGAAACGCACTCCCCTGTCCAGGTGCACATTCTGAGTCTGATCTGCAGTCTGGGCTAAGGAATAAAGGTGCTGATTAACCACCCCCTGCTCTGCAAACCTCCTGTAACCATCAACTGTTCCAGTGCAAATCAGAGTGAGTCCAGAGCAGGCATTAACACTAAACCAAGGGCAATGGAAGACTCTGCCTTGGCTCTCCCCTGCTCTCCCTGCTGCAACCCGCAGGGAAAGGGAAGAGCAGGGTGCACATCAGACTTCAGAAGGTGCTGTCTCCCTCCTTCAAGGGAGGATTGACTCAGCCTGGACATTAAAAATGGAGAAGCAGCTTACGGCTGTTCCTAGAGGTCTAGAGACTACCAAAACTTCTAAATACAATCAATAAAGGCAAACACTGCTGAGCTGAGCGAGTCCTTCACCACCTCCGTGTTCTGACCTGCTGCCCTGCCCAAACCTCTCCAAGAGTTACCAAGAGCGCTGTGGGATTCACTTGCTTCAGTTTGTATTCAGAACGTACAAAGTCAACAACTTAAAGCTTTATTGTAGTTTGCAATAATATAAACAAGTGCTGAAATTCAGTCAATGTCCATCTCTGGAAGCTTCTTGTCGGTGGCTGTGGGGGCAGAGCCCTGCTCGGGGGGCTGGGTCCCGCTCCCGGCGTCTCCCTGCCCATCCAATGGTCCGTTGGGTTCCGTCGGCTTCTGCTCCTCCTTCGGCAGCTCCACCTTGGGTTTGGGTTTGTTCACTATGGGATTACAAATACTCGCCAATTCCTAGAACGCACAGAAATAACACATCCTTAGAAATGGTTCTATCTCTCACAGTTGAGCTTTAACCTTTGAAACCACTGCTGGGAATAGTCCAGTTGAGGGCTGATGTTCCCTGGTATGTTTGAGATTTCTGACCTCAGAATTTTCTGATAGAGCAAAAACACAAAAATACAGGGAAATACAGTGAGTTATGTAGAAAAACTTACTTTAGCTTTAGCCTGTATGTCTTTTGCTTTTATAACTGGGTCCAAAGTAAGACTCCTCTTGTTCTGAAGGTTGAGGTTGTTGTTCATCCACTCCATGGCTTCATTGGTGTTCTTCTCCACCTTTGCCACGTCTGCTTCATCGAGGTGCTCGTACAGTTCATCCTGCAACACCCAAACAGGAGCAGCTGTGTCAGTGGTTGAGCACAAACTGCATCCTGATTTCCTCAAAGCTTGGCTTCAAAATACTAAAGACAATTTAGCCAAGAGCTGTTGTAGTTAACAAATCAACCAAGCTGATCACCCACAGCTCGGTAACCAGAGACCTGAAGTTCTCCTGCTGTTGGCATTTTGCCTCCATGAGGAAATAAACACCTGATTAAAAAGAGACTGAGGTGTGCAAGGCCTAAAATCCACTCCTGAAAATCTATTACTGGGAGGTTGCAACAGATTTTTGTCTGAAGCAGGTTACCTAGAATTCAGAAAATGTTTGTACAATTTCCTTGCATTTTCCAGAAATTAAGTATGGAAATACCTTTGCTTTGAATGCATGAACAGCTTTCATGTACTGCTGGATTTGCTTTCCCAACTCCTCAAATGCTTTTGGTCTTTCCTCTGATTCTTGGAATCTTGCCTGAATAGGCTGACCCAGAGTCTGAAACAAAGCACAAGAAACATCAAAACTCATGGAGCATCAGTGAGGGATCCTCAAGGTCTGACAGGATACATCAACCTTCCTGAACTCCAAGGAACTCCCTCCGCTTACAGCAAAGACTGAGCCTCCCTCAGCAAAGCTGTTACAGGTCTGTTGGAGATCTGCTCCTCACACACAATCCAAAGCAGACCCCAGACAGCTCCTCACTGGAACAGCTCCTCACAGTTCCCCAGCTTCAGTAAATTGCCATGGGAATGTAAGAACCACTT
This sequence comes from Rhipidura dahli, assembly GCA_013399225.1. Classification (NCBI taxonomy): domain Eukaryota; kingdom Metazoa; phylum Chordata; class Aves; order Passeriformes; family Rhipiduridae; genus Rhipidura; species Rhipidura dahli. Next base: position 375,643 of record VXAC01007939.1, on the reverse strand, counting down.
ACCTTCAGTTCTGCCAATTTATCAATGTATACTTGTTTGGGTTGGTCTTCACCATCTTCATAAAGCCAAATTTCTGTATCTTCCAGCTTCAGTGTGAAGCTATTCCGATCCTGCAGCAATCACACAAAACAGGCAGGTGACATCACTTATTAGGTGACAGATGGCATTAAATGGTGCCTGGGACCTTTCTGGAAGGGTTGTATTTTTAGAACATAAAGAACTCTGTCTGGAACTCTTTATCCTATTTTAGTGAAAAATAAGAAATAAAATATTCTTCTGCACAGCTTTGTGGTGGATTGCAGGCCCAGGGAGGAACCATCTGTGACAGCCACAGTTCAGATCAATACTGTCACATAAAAGGCTTTTTTGTCCCCTGCACGTTTTCATTGTCACCACATGACCAAGCCTGAGAAGAGAGGAAAACTCTTCTTCAGCAAAGGTGCCATAAATGTCACCTGGCATGTCCCAGTTTGGGCCCTGCAGACACCTGGCTGGCAAAGCTCCATTAAAAGCAATGGAGATGCAGTCAGGAGCTGAGAGATTCATCCCTACAGCAGAGTTCCTAACACACCCAGCTCCTTCAGTACAACGGGGAAAGCTGATTAAAAATGCCAGGAGATTTTTAGACAACCACTTCAGACACAGGTCCCCACTTTTAGCAGATTATCATCAGAGTCAGAAAGGTCAAAATTATTTCTTCAAATTTGAAGTCTGAATACATAATTTATGTAAACATATTATGTGATACAGGTCAAGAGTTACTAAATCCAACTGCTGATTGTACCACAGTGTACCAGGACAATCAAGCAGCAGTACTCACATCCTCGCTGACGAACTTCTCGTAAACACCGCAGAGTTTGTCTCTCATTTCATACACATATTCCTCCACTGCATTCTTGGCATCATTCCTCTCCTTCTCCAGCTTATCCTGCATTATCATCTTACCCTGTCAACAAGGTGTCAAATTAGTTGGCTAAAAAGCTCATTATTTAACATTTATTCCCAGGACACCTTGTTCGCAAACCAGATCAACATTTTGCAAAACTGTGATTTACAGAACTGTTCTAACACAGCACATGACTGAAAACTCATTTCAGTTTTGGTGTGATGTCCAGTACAGCACAGGACAATCCTCCTCCAGCTGAGGAACCTCCCCCCTGAAGGTCACCTGTACCTCGTATGTGCAGGTGATTCTGGAGGTTTCCTGCAGAGCAGCCCTTTCAGAGTTACAGCTCCTCTGACCAGCAGCAATAAATGTGTTCTGCCTCCACGGGGCACTGTTGTTCACCTCTGACTTCTAACTGCTTGTTTTACTCCTTTTCATCTTGCCTTGACAATCCTTAACCATGTTTAATGAACAACTTTTGTGGAGATCACCGAGTGACATTTTTAGCTTGGGCAAGGAAGAGTTTACCTCATTCTCAATGAACAAGTTGAGCATGTCCTTCCCAATCTGCCACACCAGCTGGTTCTCGATGGGAAGGTCCACTGTGGTCGTCTTCACTTTGGCCTTCTTGGCCTGGGGTGGCTGATCCACTTTCTTGTCCTTTGAGTCAGCCTGACAAGTCTGCATTAAGGAAATACATAAATACACTCATAGTAAAAACAGCATCAGCACTCAGTTCAAGGGGAGCAGTCAAGGTTTACACCAGAAGGACTGAATTAGTGCCTCAACAAGAGAACCAAGCACTCCCTGCCATTCTGGCACCTTGGCTGCTGAAGCCTGAGATAATTAATGCAGCCACTGACCTTTTCTGGGCACTCTGTCTACATTCATGGGGGAGGGTGCTCATGGCAGAACACTGTTCTAGTATTCAAGTTATTGAAAACTAGGTGATTATTTCTTCCCTGAACAGGAGAGTTCCCCCATTTTATCAGTACCAGGTCACCTGACAGGTCTGCAGTTATCAGTGCCATTTGTGTCCTTTCTAAAGCTCCAATCACAATACACCACCAGTGCACTGAAATAAAAGTTCAGCTTCCAGAACTATGACAAAGGCAGCAGATGTGTTCACACTCCTCATATTCTCAGGAATCTCATGAAAATAAAGTCTCAAATGCTCCTGTTACCTCCATTTCTTCAGATTCTGCCTTATTTTCAGGCTGGGTTTGCTGTTGCTCTTCAGCCTTTTGTTGCTCCTCGTCTACTTGCATCTTCTGAAATTCAGAGAGAACCAATTTCACACATTAAACAAATGCAGATCACTGCTTCAGTTCCTAGGCTGATCCCTTAACACCTCTAATGCTCTTCAGACAAAAGAAACAGAATGAAAACTGAAGGAATAAATTATAGATCATTAAGAATTTGATCTATACTTCAAGTCCTGGTTTCAAGAGTTCTGTCACTGGTGTAACATACTACAATAAGTACTCAATGTCATATTTTAGTTGTGGGCATGTCTAGAAAATCCTTACACAAGCCTGAGACCTCGGCCAGCTGCGCTTCATGGGGATTCTGAGCAGCTGGCAGCAGTGAGTCTGTTACCTCTTCCTCCTTTGCGTGCTGATCCGTCTCCATTGGCTCCTCGTTCTCATCAGATTTATGAACCTCCACCAAAGATGCACTTGAAACACTGAAGATGCCATGGATATTTATTCTGACTTTGACTTTCACTTTGGAACTGGATCCATCTGTTTGAGGAGTGACCTTCTGAACCAAGAAGTGAGCTAAACAGAGAGGAAAAAAACCAAACACATTTGATTAACCCAAGCACTGAATGCAAAGCAAACCCAGCTGCTGCTGACACAGCTCACTGCAATGTGTTCAGGGAATGTAAAAAAACCTACTCAAGTTGGACAATCCAGTATTTCTACTCAGCAATGCAGGGGCACAGCTATTGGGAATTCTCTATGTAAAACCTGGTATTACAGCTAAAGACTGCACAACTCTCAGTGTGCCCCCACCAGGTTTGCTGCAGTATTAGGATGCTTTTTGCCCATAAACTTCATATTACTCCACCTATTTTACAGAAAATCTGAAATGTTGTCCTGAGAGCATTTGCAGTAGGCTGCATGTCCAGACTATGGAATTAGACAGAAAAGGCTTGAAACAAAGAAAAGACTCTTAGTTAAAGGTACAGAATGGTGCTAACCTATAGCAGGGTCTGGGTAAGGCAGCTCCTTGGGGGAACTGTAGTAGGCCTCTAGAGTGAAGGGCTCCTTCCTGTAGAAAGTGAGGACCTTGGAAAAGGGAGCAGCGTGGTTTTTGGGGAAGACCTCACAGTCACTGCAAGAGAAAACACAGCCTGTGTTCAGTATGACAACATAGTTGGCAAGGTATCAGCATATTTCCAGATAGTCTTAATGGAAAAGCTTCCTAAAGAAGTGACAAGACTGTCCTGATTTTTCAGGTTAAGTAACACCAACAGCCATGCAGGAAGTGCCAAACAGCCACTCCACTTGGTTTTGTTTTCTACCATCATTAACTTCCAAGTATCAAACCTGAAGTGCTAAATGGGTATTTACTCATGTTTGTTATTTACTCTGATCATCAGCAGTAATTTTAAGCTGTCACATGCAAGAAGATTGACCTGTTTTTACCTTAGGCCTTCCTCTGCTGGCGAATTCCATCGCAATGAGATGGGATAGGGTATCAAATCTGTGATAGAAAACTCTCTCACTTTGAAAGCCGGGGACAAAATTGCACACTGCAAGAGCACAAAAGCCACATTACAAACATTCAGACTTCAGGTGAACAAGCATTTCATTCAGCAAGTAGCTATTGATGCTGCTTAATATCCTCACAGCTAAAACAAACAGCACTTTTTACCTGCAGTGCACAGCCTCGGGCCACAGCCTCATCTGCATTCAGGGTCGTACTGACTTCTTTGCCAAAAAATTTACTGATCTTCTCTTTTACAGCAGGGATTCTTGTAGTACCACCAACTATTTCTACTGCATAAATATCCTCCTTCTTTAACCCTAGAAAGGAGTCAGACAATAGATGAAATGTTTCTTTTTCTCATTAATACAGTGACATCATAAACTAGAAGTTTTAACAGACCAACTCCAGGCTTGTACTCTAAGTTTCTAAGCAGTAAAAATTTCAGACTTCAGCTTGTGTGAGAAAGTTTTTTAAATCTTTTAACTACTAAACAAGAAATTGTTTTGTGGTAAATCCCTGTGTCCAACACTGCACTCTGGCTGGCTCCTGTCTGCACACAGAACATCCCCCCACACACCCCCACTTACTGGCTTGCTCCAGCACGCTGCGAAGGGGCGGCTCCACTCTTGCCAGGAGTCCTTCACACATCTCTAAAAATTTGCTTCTGTTGGAAGAAGCCATAAACAAAGCTCTAGCACACATAAGCAACATTGCAAACACAAAAGGAATGCCACTTCCACTGTGTACTGCAGGGTTTTCTCTCCCCCAGTCCTAGCTTTATACTTCAGGATATTCTCCCAGAAAACACTTGGTTCCAGTAATCCTGGCACCCTTGCAACATTCACAGCCCTCCCTCCTAACTCAAGGCCACTGACCAGGCTCCAAACATTTCCATTTCCAGCAGCATTCCTGCACATGTTGTTCTTTCATTTCTCACCTCCCCGCAGTCCTAAGAGCTGACGCTTTGTACCACGTTTTTAATTGCCTGAAGGGCACCCTGAAGTTTCCCCGTGGAGAGGAGCCAAGGTTACCTGTTCATGGTTCCAGACACATCTATATCATTCATGAAGCACTCTATGTTCATGGGCAGGTCAGAGGCATTGGCACTCATCAGCTTCTTCAGCCTCTCACACTCCTGGTACAGCCTCAGCAGCGCTCGGATCTTGGACTTGATGTCAAGTTTGTATTTCTTCCCAAACTCCTCACAAAAGTATTCCACCAACACCTCATCAAACTTTCTGCCTCCAAGGGTGGTATCGAACGCTGTGGCAAGAACCTTAAAGGAAGGGAACCTTCAGTAACAGTCCAATATGCCAGTACTCAATCAAAGCAATTAGCAGCTAACATCGAAGCACTGCTTTGTTTCAAGTATAGTTCAACCCTAAGTCAAAGAAATGGGCCTTCCTGGAATGAGGTGACAACTGCTTTAAAAGGAATTTAGGGAGATAGGGCAGGATTTAGCAACATAATCTGTTCCATAGCTTGTGCTGGGAACAGGCCTCTGTTTCCAAATTCTGCTTAGCCACTGTCAGTTTGAGTCGTATCCCAGTTTAATATTTGGTGCCTCCTAAGGGTGGAACATGCTTACACCAAGCTAAAAATAAAACAGGAAGAGAATAAATGATACTAACTCTTAAAACAGGGGCTCATTTTTGAATAAGGAGTTACCTGCAAAGAACACCTGTAGCTCACCCATCTCAGCTCATTCTGCTCTGTAAACACACCTGGAATTTATCTTTTTAGCAACAGAAATCAGTGAAGAATCGCATTACTCTCACTACCCCTTCACACTGGCTTTGGTCTCTACACTGCCCAACAGCCTTCCTCCGCTCTAGACCCACAAGCATCCCTTCCACACTGCTGTGGCTTCCAAGTTAAAAAACAAATCCAAGAGAAACACAAAGGTTACATTTCCTCACTAAACAAAACTCTGAGAAAATGAATGTTTTCAAAATATTTCTCAGCATTTCACTACTTCATGCTTTAAATTTTGCATCTGCTTCTCCAGCCAATCATGAGAAAGTTATTGTAACTGCCAAGTCCAGATTGCAGTAATAAATTGTAATAATAAAAAAGCTACTAAAATGTTAGTATTTGCTGGAAAACAGCAATGCTTTGGCAATGTACACTCAGAAGTACACTGCTGTCATCTGCTGAGCTTCCACTGGCAGCTTAAAGCAATCAGGAATGTTTCTACTCTTGCACATGAGCACCACAGTGAGGGTTCAGAAACAATGTCTGGCACTTACACCACTGTAGGAATTCCTGGTTTAACACCAGATCTCATGACTGAACTGGAGTATTTTTTTGAAAGCAGCACACAGTCAGATATGATAATTTCTGAATAAACCATTTAATCCAGGTTTTTTATTATTTGCCAGAGTCTGCTGATTAAGGCCTGTTTGCTTCCTCCACACACTGCTCAAAAACTCTCTAGTTGTCTGCCCTACTTTTTGCTCCAGACAAAGTGCAATTTTAAGAACATGAATTGAGCTGTGTGGATGCCCCTGTGAGAAACCAGGCAGGCTTGCCTGCCACAGTCCATGGATGTGCTGATGAATGTTCTACAGATAATTAAAATGGATGTGTAACAGCTTGTTTACTTTCAGTTTGCCTTTGTTGAATGCACAAACAGAAACTTGATATGCAGAATGACCCATGTCCACAAAAACAACGTTCCGTGGCTTTTCTTCCAAGGTAGGCAGGTCTTGCTTATAGATCCCATATGCAAGGGCAACTATAGAAATAAAAGTATAGTTAAGACATTCAGAATTGTAATTATCAGGAAATAAGAGGTCATCAGAAATCAGCATTAGCATTTCATCGTGCTTCTCAAGCTACAGACACTGATCTCTCATTAAACAAAAGTCCCAATGCTAAAGAAAGATGGAAGAACATCAAACATCACCAGCCCCTCCCTTGGCTATATTAAACAGATGTTCACAAAATATTTTTATGATTTTGTAAAGCAATAAAAGAAACAGACCAGAATTTAAGAAATGTTCCAATCAACTCATCTATTTCAAGTGTATAAAACCAGCTGTAATTCCAGAAAGCAAGGCCCACTGGCAGAATAAAACCCCTTTGATGCAGCAAAACTACAACACTGAATGAAGGAGAGGAAGGAATTACCTGCAGTTGTTTCATTGATTAGTCTCAGGCAGTTGAGACCAGCAATCTGGGTAGCATCCATCACAGATCTCCTTTCTGCATCTGTGTAGAAACAAGGAACCTGCAAGGAGGTCGGAGAGCCAATATTAGCATTTACAGGAGCCACCTTCAGTAAACAGTTACAAGTGGACAGTGAGCTTGTGGAGCTCAGCTGAGGCCTCCTTCAAATGCAGTGCTCATTTCAGTTGCAACACAGAAAAAGCAAAAAAAAAATTTACATGAACACAAAGTTACTTTTTCCATTCCCTATCGCAAGGCACTCATTTTTGGAGCACAGAATCAGAAATAGGTATCAAGTATTATTTATGCTGCTAATTAGCAGCAATTTAAGACCATTAATAAACTAAGTCTAGTTTCCAAGAGATGTAAGATTCAGTTTAAACAGAAAAGATATTCAAGTTTACTGGGCATTTAAATCAGACTTAATTTCATGCTGCAGCCATTTCAGTTCAGACAGTGACTACGTTTTGTGGATTCTGCTGGATTCTGTACTTACAGAAACAACACAGTCAACCACAGGCTTCTTAAGCGCATTCTCAGCCGTCTCCTTTAATTTGGTAAGAAGCATTCCTGTCACCTGCTCAATTGTAAAGTTTCTTTCTTCTTCCATATACATGGCCTTCAAACAAAAATTGTGCACACTCATTACACTGCAGTGGAACCCATGCACCATCCCCATTATCAGCCTGTTATTCCCTTCCCTATTAAGGCTTTCCATTCAGAAGAGAACACAAACTACAGTGAGCAGATTCAAAACAGAGAAATAAAAGGAAACTTTATCAGTTTCCTTCTCTGGCTCTTTCTCAGACATGCCAGACTTACCTTGATGCCAGTTGAGCCTGTTGGCAGCTGGACAAGTTCATAGGCAAGGCTTGCTTTTTCAGCTTGAACAAAGGGATCTGAGAATGCACGACCATGAAATCTTTTAAAACTTTGTACTGTATTCTTTGCATTTGAAATAACCTAGAGAAAAAAAAATCTTTAATACAACATGGCAGGGGAACATCTGAATTTCAAACAGAAGAAAGAGTTTTGTTCTCATGCTTCTCTCGCCAGAATATTTTTGTCATTTGTATCTTAACAGTATCTGGGCAGGTGCTGGGAGGCAACTTCCCTCTGGCTGCTCAGGGAACCTACAGGAATTTGAGATGGAAAATAAAATGTACGCCAAAAACTGAGCCAAGTCTATAAAATATTGATTACAACAGCACTCAAATTTCATAGTATACGTGTGGGACACTCTCTAGAACTGTTAGCAAAACATCTTTCCCACTTACCTGTTTTCCACCCCGACCTTTCACAATCAGTGATTGCCCAAACATAACAAGCACATGGATGTAAATTCCAGCTCAGGTTCATCACATGCACATGACACTCAACACACAGATATTCCCAGAAAACAGCTCAAGGACCTGCTCAAGAAGCTTTAAAAACTCAGGAGGTCCCCTAAGATGACAGTGTCACCTTGATTTAACTGACAAAAGGTAGACTGACTTTCATTAACAGTAGAGATCAGCACAGAGAAGTGAAAGCCCATCCCAGCTTGTAGCACAAATGAAGGGAATTCTGTCACTGACAGCAGAGCGAGGCACGCACTGAAAACCACAGGCACTGAGAGCAGACAGGCACTGTTCCACAGAGCATTACCTGGGATTTGGGCTCAGGCAGGTGTCTGCTTCCTAAGTAACTTGGGCTGGATGTTCTCTAAGTATAGTCTGTGCAGGACACACTCATCTCTACAGGGCTCTGCACCAATGGGTTTCGTTAAGCTAAGCAGACACTCAATTCCAGAAAAAACAGCTGTGTTTGGTTCTAGTACAGTGGTGCTGTTCTTGAATAACAGGGCTGTGTCCAGGAATTTTTGTATTTTAGATAATGAATCTTCACACATCTCTAGGCTTTTTAGGCTAAGAAAAACCAACTGTTTGACTAGTCACCTCCTGCAGAAGACTTAAAAAAAATTAATCATCTTTTATAGGGGTTACTTACACAGCAACATTAAATCTGATACAGCAGGACCCAAATACCACAAGTAGGACAAATCAGCTTAACTTCTTCTCAATCCTTAAATCACATTTACCTGCCTACAGCAACAGAAACTCAGACCATGGGCAAGAACACCCAAGAGAGAGATTTAGGTTGTAATTCAGCCACAAAGGGTCAAGAAAGCTCTATCTATTTACACTCAAATATGTTAACACCCTTTCTGCCAAAATCATGCACTTAATGGAATTCTATAGAACAGTCCCATAATTAAAAGCCATCATAAAGCACAGGAACTGGAATAAGCTAAGGCAGGGTGAAACACCACTGTTTAGCTTTAGAATTTATGTTTGCAGCCTGAAAAAAAAAAAAAATCAGTAGCTCTCAGAATTTCTTCAGAGACACAGCTTTATTTTGTACAATTCATTACGTGCAAGGATCAACCCTGAGATTTCTGTGCCAAATGACAAAGCAGCAGTCCATGGTGAACAGCTGAGGGAAGCTGAGCTGTTCATCAGTTATGGATACACCAGGGCAGCAGCTCAGGGACATCTGTTGTCTGCAGAAGCCCACACTGCTGCTCTGAGGTTGTTTTACCCAAACCCCGCGCTCACCTGGCTTTTAGCTGCAGCACCAATCGACCGATTCTTGGGCCCAAAGGATATACAGGCTCTGCAAGGGAAAGAGTGAGTTCAGCCAGTGCCTGTACAGCTGCACTGCACATCTTCTGGGTAAAAAGGATTGCTGCTGTTGACAAGATCCCTGGTCTAATTTATATGTTTTGATCCATTAAGGAAGTTGGTCACTCGCTGCAATCTGTGCATGCAACATTCTGTGGATTCTGGGAAAAACAAGCACTATCATTGCACTTAAAGCAGCAACGGTCCTCCCTGCAGAGCAGCACTAACCCCAACCTCATCCACACTCCTTCAAGTTTCCCCTCTAAGCACTGGCAGGACAGACAGCCTTATCTCAGTAATTGCCCGTGTATCTGATGCACTCAAAGATAAGTTGGTTGCTAATAACATGGGAAACATTCGACTGTTCAGCAGACAAACAGGAGGTGAATCAGATATTTAAGGAAATTGTTCCTACATGTCTGTAGCAGATGCCAACTAAGCTTTCCAGTTTTAAGGCAAACCCTTCAAGGGCAGGAAGAAAATACCTGCAGATAAAGATTGGTCTTTCAGAGTTTCATCTGTATCCACTGGAATAACGTAGAGCACAGAAAGAGAAACTATGTTTTCCTCCCTACTGCTCTATGACAGCCTGCAGTTCTGAATAAAGAAAACCTCCTTTTTGGAGAAATTCCAAGGCCAATTAAGCCTCTTGATTTACATATTTAACAAACTGTAGGAGCCCTGACAAAATGAAATCCAGCCCTCTAATCCAAGTTCCTCATACCACTGAGGTAAACCTGGTGGGGGGAACCCTGCCATTAGGCAAGCAGATCTTTACTGCTCACACAACACCCCAGCAGTCTAATTAAGCTGCTCTCCATGCGGCAGGTTAAAAATCTGCTTTACAGCAGGGCGATGCCAAAGAGCTGCCACAGGAAACATTCCAGCTCAGCCTGAGGTTTGGAATTGGGTGTTCCAAGCAGAAACTGTCAAAACCAGACCTGAAGGTTGGGGTGATAGAACTGCATTGGGTTTGTATCTTCTTCCAATTTATTACTACCTTCACAAATGCAATAAGGCCTACTCTAAGCACGTGTCGCTACAGAATTAACATTTCTGAATAAATCTGCAGTTGTTTCAAACAAGAGATTAGTTTAAAAAAGAAGGTAAGTGTTTGCTCTGCAGACCCTCAGGCCCACACCAATGGAACAGGGGTAAAAACCTAACAAGCCGAGAGCAGGGAGCTGGTTATTAATTTACTCTGTCTCCTGAAAGGAATTAAGATGTGAATTATCACCTTTCTCTTGGCCAAAACAAAAATATCCAGCTACTTCACTGCTGAATTCACAAACCAAGATCTCTTCACCAAAACAAATGCACTAATTTAGATGAGAGCACTGGGGAGTCTTGCAGGGACCCAGTACAGAGGTGAGTGAAACTGGGAAGAAGGAGGGAGAGAAGGAAGAATTTTCCTCCAGTCCCATTCCCCAAATCAGTTCACAGGAACCAGTAAACTAATGAAATACAAATTACACTCTTACACAATTTCTGGAAACTGAATAACTAACCAGTGCATTTAAAGTAGAAACATTCACAGTGAAGGTCATCAGAGGTCTAATGAAACAGCTTTAGAAAGTTAAAATCTCAGTTTCACATACCTGGAGGCACCACCTCACCCTCCCACCCACTGCCACTTCCTGGGAAGATCCCCCGTCCCCTGACAGCTCACATCTTCTGCACTGATGATCAGCACCATCTCCACAAGGTCAATCACAATGATTTCATTTAGCTGAAGTCCCTTCATCCCTATAGAAATAATTACACGTTCTCCTTTTTTCCTCTCAGTTCCCACTACCTTTCTCTCTACCACTTTTCCATGTCCGAAGACAAACATGGTTGGCACAGCTTTGGGATGTGCAAGTTCAAATTTTACAGGATTCCAGAAGAATCCAAGTACCAGAGCTGGAAGCAGATTCTGTGGAAGTGTCATCTGTGCCACTGAACACAGTACAATGTACTCAGTTGGGGTTTATTTTAATAATACAAATTATTACAATAACACATAGAAAACACAGTGTTTAACCCTGACCACGAGCCGGTGCCTGAAGAAACCCGTCACAACACCTTGCATGACTCCTCCGCTGTAACAACTGCTCAGCACTGACTTTTTGAACCAGGCTTCTGATTCCAAGTCACTTGAACACCACTCAGAATTTCTTTTAATGGAAGGGTCTGCTTGCAGAATGGTTTTCTGCATTCCCTCGGAACAGAACCTGGAGATTAAGCCCTGTTAAAACCCTCTCATTTTCATTATGCTCATTTCTTCCAATTCCACTTCAGGCTCCCATAACTGAATTATTTCCCAAGAGATGCACTGTGTCAGATATTTCATTTAGCTTGTCTCCTTCAACGAGGGAGATTTGTACTCACATCTCAAATACATAGATATATTTATCAGCATAAACTTCAACTCCCTGAAAGCCAAATACCTACAGCTATCAGAGCAGAGCTCTGCAATTCTCTACATTCAATGTTTTCCCAGCACATCTAACCTTTAAACTCCCACATTATTGAGAATACTTAAAAGACCTCCAGATACTTGAGCACATGTGCTGAATTCAAAAATTCCTTCTCCATTTATTCATAGCTTAGAGACAGGAGCAAGCAAACAGTGATGTATTGTCTAGTGAGAAGCAAGGTCACTCTGGGCCTTCTGAAGTGATACAAGGGATTTAAAAACCCCAAACATCCAGGGTGATGCAATTGTCTCACAGGGACAGCTACTCCAGTATCTGCTTAGATAAAATCATACTGCAACAGAGGGTAAGCTGCAGGAACACTTTTAGGACAGCTTTCCCCACAGCTCCCCTCTAGGTCTGATGCCCAATTCTTGATACAAATTCTTTTTCCCCTTTCATTTTGCAATTCATTCATAGAGTTTTATCCCAGTTCTCTCTCTCCTTCTAAGGAAGTTCCTTATCAAAAGGGGCAATGCACACTCCTGCTGAGAATGCGTTGGGAGAGATCATTGTATGAGCAGGGCTAGAATAAACTGATCACGTTGTATCATGCAATGATTTAGGTTGGGAGGGTCCTTAATGCTCATCCAGTGCCACCCCTGCCATGGGCAGGGACACCTCCCACTGTCCCAGGCTGCTCCCAGCCCTGTCCAGTCTGGCCTTGGGCACTGCCAGGGATCCAGGGGCAGCCACCGCTGCTCTGGGCACCCTGTGCCAGGGCCTGCCCACCCTCACAGGGAGCCATTTCTTCCCAATATCCAATCCAAACCGCCTCTCTGTCAGTTTGAAGCTATTCCCTTTGTCCTGGCACTCAGCTTTCCCAAACTCTGATCCCAGGACAGGCCATGGGGCTCACACCGAGCCCGGCACCAGCACAGCCCTCCCCTCCCCGGTGCTGCTGTGCTGGGACCTCAGGGGAATGACAGCCATGCTACCAGAACACAGCGTGTGAACACACAGGGAATTAAGGTCTGGCACTTCCAGCAGCCAGGGATGTTTTTCCCTACACTCAATAGCGCTCGTCCTTGCAATCCCAAGAGCTCAGCCCCGCCTCGGGGGGGACAAACCGGCCGTACTGCACCCAAGGGCTGAGAAACCTGGGGCTGTTCAGCCTGGAAATGAGGAGGTTGTGCGGACACCTCCCAGCATCTTCCAGCGTCTGAAGGGGCTACAGGGAAGCTGGAGAGGACTCTGCATCAGGAACTGGACTGACAGCACAAGGAAGAATAGCTTCAGACTGAAAGAGGCGAAATTTAGGTTAAATATACAGCAGAAATTGTTCCCTGTGAGGGTGATGAGGCACTGGCACAGACTGCCCACAGAAACTGTGGCTGCCCCATCCCTGGAAGTGTTCGAAGCCAAGCTGGATGAGGTTCGAAGCAACCCGGTCTAGCGGAAGGTGGTCCTGCCCATCGCAGAGGTGTAGAACTGGATGAGCTTTAAGGATCCTTCCACCCCCTTAACATCTATGGCTCTGTGATTCTACGAACGGCAGCTGAGCGGGTCTCCCGGAGCCCCCTCCGTGTCTGCCGCGCTTTACCGCTTCTCTCTAAGCACTTCATACCCCCGTTTCCCCGGCCCCGCCGCTTCCCTTCCTGCCCGGCCCCGCCACGCCGGGCCCCGCGGGCGCCTTGCCGCCGCCTCAGCGCGGCTCCCGGGTTCACTCACGGCGTGCTGCGGTCGCTGTACTCGTTGGCGACGGTCTCGATGCCGCCGGCGCGGGCCACGGCCACGTAGCAGCTCTGGAAGCCCAGGTCGATGCCCACCACGGACATGGCGGCGGCGCTGAGGGGGGAGCGCGGTACCGGCAATTCTCGAAAGATCCCGTCGGGCCGCGGCCGCGCCGGCGCTGAGGGCGGCCGAGATCTCGCGAGAGCTGGGCCGGGCGGCGGGCCCGGCCTGGTGGGGGGGGCTGTGAGGGGGCTCCGCGCTCGGCGCCTTTTCCGTCCGGAGAATTTATTTCTTTGCGTAATCCTCGAGGAATGGGGGGAAAATGGGCATAAAGTCACAGCTTGGCAGCACCGCAAAGGTCGCTGAGTTGTTGCCCTCGGTCCGGGGCTGTCGGTGCCACGGGAAAGCCGTTCAGTGAAACTTTTTCCTGCCCGTGATGTAGTGAGATGAGGGTGACGGGGTGGATGGAAACAGCACAGTGTGAGATTTAATTATAATAAAATTGCAGTTTCTAGAAAGGCAGTTTTTGCAGAAAGGGACTTAAACGCCTCTTAATATCTTTCTTTTGCGGTTCAGACATCCCTGGCAGTGCCCAAGGCCAGGATGGAGAGGACTTGGAGCAGCCTGGGAGAGTGGAAGGTGTCCCTGCCCACGGCACCGGTGGAATGGGATGAGCTTTAAGGTCCTTTCAACACAAACCATTCTGGAATTCGATGTTCTGATTGTCCCTGAATTGCAGCAGAAAGTCCAAGGCTGGTTCTGAGATCTCAGGTTGAAAATCCAAGGTGTCAGAATTTGAGATTGTGGTCAAAAGATAATTTGGTACCAACGGTGCTCCCAATAAAATTCAGCGTATGATTGCTTTATGTCTGGTAGGATTTACAGCACACTTGGTCTACAATCATCACTTAATATTGCAATATTTTTATATCTCGCTGCAGTTTGGATGAGGACACATACATTGTGTTTTCCACAGCAGTTTGGCCACCAAGTGCTTTGTGGGAGAAAAGTCCTTTTAGGAATCAGGAATCCCAAAAAGCTCAATAACTTTTTTGTTGTTGTTGTTTTTAAACCCCCAGAAGTTCCAGCACGTTCCATGGCCGCAGCAGTGCAGGGAGCAGCGGACACTGGAGCTCAGCCACCCCAGTGATGGGGACTGGTGGGCTGGGAACCACCCCGGGAATTGGATCACGGCACTAATGATGGAATTAATTAATGAAGCCTTTGACCTCGGACGTCCTCGAGTGGAGCACGAGGTGCCAAGGAGCGGCCCTGCTCCATGCAGGGAATGTTGTAGAGCCCTGTCCAGCCCTGTGAACCCAGCTCCCTTCTGTGCTTTTCATTTTGCTCTTCCAAAGAGAGACAGGGAGCGGAGCCTGGCGTCAGAGGGGAGCGCCCCGGGGTGACCCTGGGCTGGGACACGACCCTGGGACTTTGCCAGGGAGGTGGGCAGACAGTTCTGGTCACAGCCGTGCTCCTCGCAGCACCCTCTGTGCTACAGCCACTGCTCTGTGCTGTGCTGCAGCCGCTGCTCTGTGCTGTGCTGCAGCCGCTGCTCTGTGCTGTGCTGCAGTCACTGCTCTGTGCTGTGCTGCAGTCACTGCTCTGTGCTGTGCTGCAGTCGCTGCTCTGTGCTGTGCTGCAGCCGCTGCTCTGTGCTGTGCTGCAGTCGCTGCTCTGTGCTGTGCTGCAGCCGCTGCTCTGTGCTGTGCTGCAGCCGCTGCTCTGTGCTGTGCTGCAGCCGCTGATCTGTGCTGTGCTGCAGTCACTGCTCTGTGCTGTGCTGCAGTCACTGCTCTGTGCTGTGCTGCAGCCGCTGATCTGTGCTGTGCTGCAGTCACTGCTCTGTGCTGTGCTCGCTCCTGGTCTCAGCCTGCAGCACCCAGACCCGCCCAGAACCTACTCACACACAAATCCTGGCCTGGCGCACTGGGCACCCTCCTTCTCCTGTGCTCTGGGTAAGGAACAGGCCTGGGGCTGCAGCGGAAATGCAGCACCACGGGGCTCTGTTTACAGCTCACTGCAGCTCCAGTTCGGAGTCGGAATTCACCAGCGCCGGCCAAACACAACCCCGAGCGGGGGCTGAAAATAATCCCTGGCCGGTGTCTGTCACAGGCTCTGTAAATAGCCCTCACACGTCCTCTGATGTCAGGTTCATGGGGCTATTCTGGGATACTCAAATAGGAAAGGGCTTTGTGATCCCCTCAGCTGAGGGGTCCGGGAACCAGGGTGCCCCAAGCTCTGCTGTGAATCACACCGCAGATCACCCAGTTCTCCGAAATCCCACCTCCCTGTGCTACCAAAGCTACCCCAGCGCCATTTCTACCGGTTCTGTTACCTCAGGAATTTGCGGGGAAATAAATGTTAAAATTCTAACTTTCCTTTTCTTCTGATTCCATAGTTTTCCATCAAACCTGAAAGGTTATTAGGTATTACATGTTTACAAATTAAGCCACCAGAGCTGGATGACTGCCGCCAACCAGACCGCAAAGTGGCCGGGCCAGGAACAGGGAGAGAAAAAGGGACGCGGCCTGGGCCTGGCCCGGGCGCTGCAATGAGACGGCGGCAGCGCGAGGGGGCACCATAGAGTTGCAGTCCCCTGGGCGCGGCCGCTCTGGCCGCTGGAGGATTCGTGCTCTATGGTCTTGGAGGACTCGCTCTCTATGACCCTGGAGGACTCGCTGTCAATGGCTGCCGCACTCTGCCCAGCGGGCGGCATGTCCCGGCGTGCTCCGCGGCCCCCACACCTCCCGGCGTGCCCCGCCGCACCCTCACTTCCGTCCCGGCCGCTAAGATGGCGACGCCCATGCACCGGCTGATTGCCCGCAGACAGGCGTGAGTGGGGCTGGGGAGCGGCGGGCACGGGCAGGGCCGCGGGGCCCGGCGCTTTCCCGGCGCTCTGAGCCCTCCACGCCGCTGCGCTGCGTCCTGCGGGAGCGCCGCTCGGCTGAGGGGAAAGCGGCCCAAAACGCGATCGGGGCGCAGCGATGGCGGCCTCGGAGTGTCCCGTGCTCGGCCGGGGCTCGGGCCCGGGGGTGCCGGCGGGTCCCTTCCAGCTCCGGGCGTCCCCGCTCCTCATCGCAGGCTGAGCACTGAAATATGCAGAAATAACGTTCAGGTCACGGTATCGAGATGTGTTTCCGGAACAGCAAAAAGGCGAAGAAAAGCCAAGCGAGCGGCTTTTGCTCGCACGGGGATGCTGCGATCGAGGAATTCCCTCCACAGCGAAGGGATCTGGTTGCAGAGCCCTGAAAGGAGGGAAACGAGGTTTTGCTTTGGTTTTTGGTGAAGTGCAGCGTGTGTGTCCCGCTCCCGTGTGGTGCTGATGTTGGTTTTTCAGTTCTTTGTTGGTTTGGGTGTTGATTTTTTTCCCTTACATTAATTTATTTCTCTTGTTTCAGTTGTTTTGGCTGTGTTTGGGGGTTCTGCCCAATCTCAGTGTGCAGGATGTGGACAATTTCTGCACGGCAATAATCGCTCTCCTGTTTCCCAGTGGAAAGCAAGTTGGGATCTTAGAGTTCCGATGGAACACTTGTTATTTTAGGTTGCTGTTTTATTCAGGTTAAGGACTCGTTTCTCAGATTTGATGTCTTTGTGCTCGCTGGAGCTGTGCTGAGCTGTCCCTTTGTCAACCTTTGTTTTAAACATCCACGTTGCTCCTGTGGACACGGCTCAGGGAGGGTCTGAGAGAGACAAACTCTGACTTTTGGGGGTTTGTGTTGAGGAGGAGGAGGAGGGAGGGCCTTGCTCTGCTTTCTGTAGCTGCTGTGGGGCCCAGGGCAGGAGGAAGGCAAAGCAAACCCCTCAGAGCTTTGGGCTTCTCTTCATTCCCAGATATTCTGATTCCTGCCCAGGTCCAGCTTCCCTGTGCTCTGCAGGCTGTGGGTTTAATCAGGTTTTAGTGCTGCTTTAGCTGAGTGTTCCTAAGGCTTGGGGGTGAAGCCAAATGCTCTGCATTGAAGAGTTGATGGATGTCCAGCCCAAGATTCCCTTCAGGAACTGCCACAAAATGTGGTAGCTGAAGCTGAGGGAGAAGCAACTCCCAGCTTGGCTGGAAGAGGGAGAGTTGCTCGCTGCTGGCCTGGCACTTCATCCTCATCAATGAGCCTGGCAGCTCCCTGCATCAGCCAGGCTGCAATTGCAGATAGTTTAGATGGGCTGGCTTGAAAAAACTCTTATTTTGGTGCTCAGAACAAAAGCTGAAGGTGGCAGGAAGGGGCAGCAGGAGCTGAAGTGACACAGCCCTGAGCTCAGAACTAATTTAGGTTGTGACCTTGAGCAGTCCCTGGGCTGGGTGAGTTCCCTGGTTTGTAAAGGAGAGCAGCTGGGAGAGGAGGTAAAACAGCTTTGCAGAGCTTCAGAAGAGCAGCTTAAGAGCTCCAGCATGAAAATAGGAGTGTTTCCCCTTCCCTGGTTGCTAAAAATGCCCAGGGGATTGCAGCAGGACTGAAGCTGGGTGTGAAATGTCCCTGCTGCTGCAGGTGTTTGGGGACAGGGCACCCAGGGAGGTCTGGCTCAGAATGAGCAGGAATCTGATTGTTCTGAGGAGAAACCTCCTGCCAGGCTCTACCAGCTCCTGGGTGCAGCTCATTTGGATTTACTCTCTTCACTCTGAGAGCCCTGGGCTGTGAGTGAGAATTGGGCAGTGTGGGGCCTGGGTGTTGAGCTGCAGCATTTGGAGGTGGAGCTGCTGCTCTTGGTTGTAAAACAGAACTGCAGCTGTTGGAGAGCAGCAAACTGAGCAGTGTGGTTGCTCCCAGGTGGAAGTGTTTTAGTTCCTGAGGAGCTGTTGGCCTGAGTGCTCTGTGTGCTTGGTGCTGCTGCCCATGTCCTGGCTCCAGGGAGAAACTGATGTGCTTCAATCATGACCTGAGTGATAAATATTCCTTCACTGGGGAGAACAGGCTTGGAATGATCACTGAAGCACTTCTGCCCTTTTCTAGGGAGGCAAACAAGCAGCACGTGAGGTGTCAGAAGTGTTTGGAGTTTGGCCACTGGACCTATGAATGTAAAGGGAAGAGAAAATACCTGCACAGGCCTTCAAGGACAGCTCAGCTGGCCAAAATCCTTAAGGAGAAAGAAAAGCAACTCCAGCTGCAACAGAGGTAAGAGTGGCAGGATGAACTGTCTGGTTTAGTAATGAAAGAAAAGAAAAGTTGTTGTCCCAGGCCATTTTCTGTGACCTTTCCCTCCAGACTGTGGGATGTGTGTTAATGTTAAAGCTGATTTGTGTGTTAGGTGAAATATGTGCACTCGGGTCCCAGAGGATTAAAATTAACATTTTAATTTAATTTGAGGCTTTCATTAACACCTGCTCACCTGAAATCACTTAAAACTTTTTTGGCCTGTCTGAAACAAAAACCATGCACTAAGCCAAAGATAAAATAGTTGGAGCCTTTTTGGTAGTGGAGCAGTTTTCTGAATTGCTTGGTTGTTTGATTTTGTGTTTATGTGCTGCCCAGGCAGGTGGGTGTGGGAGCTGTAAATGTATTTATAGCAAAGCAGAACTTCCTGTCCTGTGCTCAGATTTGCTGCTGAAAGCTGCAGTTAAACCTGGCCTAGCCCTGCTCCTGCTGCTCCCTGGCAGCTGCAGGGGTCAGAGGGGTGAGGGAGAGCTGGGTGAGCAGCTTGAGCTCAGCACAAAGTAAAAACATCTCACTGAGTTACACAATTGCTTCCTGTGTCTCTGGGAAAGTGGGAGAAACAGAGGAAGCTCAGCAGAGCTCTGCTTTCCTTCCCACTTTGCCCTGGGAAGACACCTCAGTGCTTCCCCCCAGGTTAAATTGTTTTAATGAGCAGATCCAGAGGCAAAAATAAAAGTTTCCCACAAAATTCCAGTGTCAGGGTCATTGCTGCCCCACTCCAGTTGGGTTTTGGGAGCTGGAGAGGGACAGGGTCACTCCCAGTGCCCCTCCTTGCACCTGAAGTTCCTGAGGGTTTGTCACTACCTCTTCCAGCTCATCAGGAGTGCTTGGACTCTGACACTTGGCTCCATTTGGAGGCAGAATCTCTTGAGAGACTCAGGATTTTTAGGCTGAGTTAAAGGCTCAGATTATTTCCTTGTTGCTTTTGTGCCCTGTTTCTGGTAAATTCTGCAGGTTACCACTGGGGGAGGGTGAACTGAGGGTGAAATTCCTCATTCTGGTCCTTGGCCTTGAGTCTGAGTGTGGGATCATTTAATGTGGGAGTCACAGACCTGGCCAGCCTGGCACCAAAGCAGGTTTTGGGCTCTTAGTGAGGGACACGTGCTGGGAAAAATCATCTTGTGAAAGGGAGCTGAGTAATCCCCAGGTGGGAGCAGAGTTTAATCCTGGCCAGCCAGGCTGCCTGCTCAGGGTTTATGTAACTTCCAGCTCCCTGGCTGGGCCAGGAGGGATCCTGCTCCGAGGCTGCCTGTGCTGCACTTCCAAGGATGGAGCTTTTCCTTCATGGAAAAACAACTTCTGGGTCACTCCTGTGCTTTTTGTGTCCCACCTGCTTTGGGAGGCTCTTCCTTGCCTGGGGAGGAGTTGGGTCTCTCTCAGGTCTGCTGTGCCACCCCCTTTCCAGGGCCAATCATTAACCAGAGGGCAAACCCAGCCTGAGAAGGTCAATATTTACCTCTGGCAGCCACATCCAGCCTTTTCCAGCAGGAGCTCCTTTCCCAGTTGTTCCAGGCTCCCTGTGCTTGCCTGCTGTTGGCCCCACGGTTCTGGTGGCCACTCAGGAGGTGTCAGGGAGCCCCTCAGTGCCTGCCCAGCCTAGAGCAGGGCAGGGAGCTCAGGAAATGCTCATTGCTGGTGGTGCTGGAGCTCTGAGGCCAGCCCTGAGCTGGGTTTCTGGCTCTGGGGACACAAGGGGAGTGTCCAGAGCAGAGTAGGAACTCCTGGAGTAACTCCTGAGTAACCCACACCTTCCACATGAGAGGGAGGCACTCCCAGAGTCAGCTCCTGGCTCCTCAGAGGTGCTTTGGGGTTTGATTCTGTTCTCACAGTGACTCCTCTTCCCTGGGAGCCCCCTGGTTACCTGCAGAGGGTCTGAGGCCTTAGAGGTGTAAATGTGGGCAGAAGGGATTGGAGCCTGAGCATCAGGGAATCCTCCCCCTGCCCACAGGAGGGTGTGCAGAGCTCTTCTGGGTGGTGATCATGTTTTCATACTTTATGTGTGAAAATAAAAAATTGCAGAAATCTCATTTTTCTGGTGGCACCCAAAGAACTTTGTTCTTTGTCACCTCTCAAACTGTGAGGGAATCTGAGAGACACAGAGCTGGGAAGCATCACTATAAATGGGGTTTTCTGCTTCTTTTTGCACTTGAAAGAAATGGGAAAGTTACAGGCTGAGCCAAGCTTTTACCCTTTATTTCAATGAGTTCAGTTATTGCTAAGTGTAGCCACACACAACTTTTGTACCCTTTTCTCCTGTGCCTTTCACATCCCAGCTGCTGCTGTCCACACAAAAAGAGGCAAAGAGGAGAGCAGAGCATAAATAGCACAGAAAACGAGAGGTGAATTGCTGGGTTTTCCTCCCCTTTGCTCTGCTCTGCACAGGACTGAGCTGCCCCGTGCCCTCTGAATATTGAACTCAGCCTCACTGTGCTGCTGTTTATTTAATTTTCCTATTGCATTAATCAGTGCCATTATTTCCTTCCCCCCCTTAATTAGCACTGGAGAAAGTGCTGCGGAAAAGAAGACCAAGAAAAAAAGGTATGTGGGGACTGGTGGGGACTGGTCCTGCACTGGTGGGGACTGGTCCTGCACTGGCTGTTCCAGCAGGACTTTGGGAGGGGGTGGCAAAAGTCAGCTTTGCAAATGAGTTTTGGTTTCACTGCTTTGAGCCTGTCACAGGCTTTTGTCTGACAGACATCTAGAGAATTTCTACTCCTCCCTGTCCAAAGACTCTCAAATTTTTATTCTCTGTTTTTCTCCCTGCTGGTTTCCCTCCCCCTGCATGATCTTGCTGTAGTGATAAAAGTCTTCCTGTTTCTGCCTCAGAGTGCATCAGGAGGCTCTGAAACAAGATTGGCCCAGGGTTTCTGGTCCCTCAGGGCTCCACCTGCCCATCCTGCTCTGACTTCTGTTGTTTTCATTCCCTTTTCCTGCCATTCTCTCTCTCTCAACCTTTGTGTAGAGAATGAAATAAAACATCTAAAACATCCTAAAACCAAACTAAACCAAAATCTGGGAAATAACCCTGCCCCTCTCCCAGCCCTGTTTGGAGCCAAGAGCTCTTTGGACATTGTTTGTACTTCCCTTTGCATCAGTGTTTACTTGGGAATTTGCTTTCCTGGCACTTGGGAAGGGGGAGCAGCCAGAGCTGTGCCTGTGGCACTCCTGGGATGGTGCTGGGAATTTGAGGATGTCTGGGCAGAACCAGCCCCAGCCTCTGCTCCCCTCTGCAGCCAGTTCTGCCTCTCAGCCTCATCTCACTCCAGGTTCAGGAGTGTTTAAAGGCTTTTAAAGGCAGGAAAGAAGGCAGAGCAGATGTTTAAAGTGTTCCTTTATTCCAGGCTGTCCTGTGGAATGTGGTTTATTGGAATGCTGGGCTGGCTCAGTGTGTTTGAGCTTTCCCAGAAGTGCCACTTTATTGCTGCAGTTGCTCAGGACTGGTGAGATCATGAATTAACTGGTTTTGAGCTGGGCAGCTGATGCCTCTTCCTGCCTCAGCTGCCTCAGACACTGCAGCCTGTGCTGGCACAATGATTTACAGAGTGTTTGAGCTCCAAACCCAGTGCAACAATGAGCAGAGCAAAAGAGTTCATGGAGAAGGGGGCTGTTTGGGCACTGTTTCCTTGAAATTCTAAAACTTTTGTAAATTTGAATTATTCTCCAGCTTCTATGCAAGCAGAGAATCCATCAATATAAATTCCTTTCCAGATAGTTTGCTATTTAGGTTTTTATATTGGCATGAGAAGAATTAAATGTGGGGAATCCAGCAAATTTATAACTTCCAGATTTAAAATAAAACTCTGTAAAAAAGTTTGGGTTCTGGCAGGAGGAGCACCAACTTTTTTCCACGGAGTGTGTTTGTTTTGCTACAAACAGCAATGAGGGAGCTCAGGGCTAACCAGAAGAACAGGCTGGGGCAGAGCAGCTGCTGCAGAGCCCTGAGACCTCAGGGGCCAGAGCTACCTCCAGCTGCTCCTCAGCCCCAGTGTCCCACCCAGAGTGCTGAGTTACCCAGAGAGCCCCTCGAGACCAGGGCACAGGTAAAGCTCTTGCTTCCCTCTGGCAGAGGCAGCTTTAGGTGCAATATCCTGATGTTTCTGGGAGTGGGTTTTACAATAAACCTCAACTCAGGATGTCCATGGATTACTGCTGTGGATTCTGTGAAAGGGGATCAGGAAAAGCAAGCTCAGAGTTACTCAGGGGACCCTCTGATTCCTGCCCATCTCGTGGAACTGGCCAGATTGAAACTCCTACTCCCATCTTTTTTATTTTCCTCCTCTTAGTGCTGTTTTTCCCCAGATAAGTCAGTGTTGGAGCAGCCCTTGTGGATTTATCTGCAATGAGCAGTTGTTGTGTCTGCACACTGAGATAGCAGACTACAGATGTGGTGTGAAAACTTCAGGGTTTGTGGCTTAGTGCTCACCCACATTTGTCAGCTGACAGGGCTGCTGTGATGAAAAAAACCCACATTCTTCAATAACCTTAACACAGGCACTTCCTGGGTTGTTACATTTGACCAAACCTCTGATAAAAATGCTACATTAATTTCTCTAATGGAGACAAGGTTCTGCATTATCATAATTTATGTTTTTGGATGCTCTTTGATTGACTTGGGTGGGAAGGGAGGTGAATCAGTATCTTGTGCTTTAGGGAAAGACCTATGGGAGAATTGAATTGTACTTTCTTGGAATTCACATCATCCCCTCCCCACCTTAATCAGAGATGTTGATCTTGAGAACAACAAGCAGAGAACAGCCCAGAAAGGGTTGAACGTAGGGCAAAAAAAGTGCAGAGCATACAGAAATCCTCTGTGCTGTGTTCTTCATTCTGTCTTCATCTTGGATTGTTTGCACCCTTCTCCTGCACCTGGAAATCACAAGCCTCCTGCAGTGGCAGGTACTCTGGGTGCTTTTCCCAGGAGTAATCTAAGAACAGTTTTTGCTGGGAACAGCTCTGACCTTGCTGAAATCACTGCTGAAACCTCCCCTGACTCTTGCAGTGCCAGAATTTCACTGTGGCAGTGGTGAGGCAGGGACTGAGCCTGGTTCATTGCCCCCAGGGCTTGGCTAGTACAGGACAGTCAGGCCAGTAAAGCCCCTGCTTAGGGCTGGGAACAGATCCTGTTTAGGGCTGGGAACAGATCCTGGCCAGCTGTCCCTCTCTGCCCCTCTCTGCTGGGCTATGTCATGTCCTGGGGTCACTCTGCCATTGCTCAAATGGCCAAAATCCACTCATCCAGGAGTGGAAAAGGGAGGGAGGGCACAGGAATTCATCTTAGATGGTGAGGCCTGGGAATTTTCAAGGCAGCTAATTGCTCTTTGGGTTATTGCAGCAGAGCAGAGGCCACGGTGTGATGGGCTCTGGCAGGGCCCTGCTCAGCTCTTTGTTCTCTCTCAGGTCCAAAAGTGTGACCAGTTCCAGCAGCAGCAGCAGTGACAGCTCAGCCAGCGACTCCTCCTCTGACAGCGAGGACTCCTCTACCTCCTCCTCCTCCTCAGACAGTGACAGTGAGGACAGCTCCTCCTCCTCCTCTTCCTCCTCCTCCTCCTCCCCCTCTTCCTCCAGCAGCTCTTCCTCCTCCTCCGACTTCGACTCGGATTCCAGTTCCTCCAGCAGCAGCAGCAGCAGCAGCTCAGAGGATGAGCCCCCAAAGAAGAAGAAGAAGAAATAGCTGGGGAGGTGCAGGACTGGTGTGCAGTGAGGGACAAGGCCCTGCCAGGGGCTGGAGCACATGGCTGCCAAACATCCAACATTTCTCCTGCTCCAACTTCCTGAGTGTTTTGCTTAGTTGTTCATAGGACATGGGAGGCATTAAATGGCACATGAGACTTACTGAGAGAGTATTTTTGTGATTTATCCTTTTATGGAAGATTCTACTTTTTTAGTTCCAAAAAAAAAAAAAAAAATCTATCATCAGATTTGTTTCTATGAGCTGAAGTCCAGTAACCTGGATGTTTACATGCTGGAAGGCAAAAGCTTTTTCTTGCAGATTATGCTGTGCATCATGTGCTGTTCCTCTGTTAATGACAGCTTCACTTCCATTGAGAAAATCCTCTAAAACTGGTAAAAGCAGAAGTTTTTCAGTGCTGCTGTGGAGCTGTGACATTGTTGAAGCTGAATGCACGACGTGTCCCACGCAGAGCCTCCCATCTGGCTGGTGACAAAGGGGTTCTGTGCTGCTGAGCTTGTGTTCCAATGGCTTTTCCTGATGCTTCCAGGTGGAGTCTTAAACTGCAGCATCCAGTTGAGCTGTGCTGATTTGTTACTGATCAATGTAGTGCTTGTCCTGCCCACAGGCTCTGGGCTTTTCCCTCCCCTGTGTCCTTGGCTCGTGTGTTGGAGGTGTTTGCTGAGACACAGAGTGCTGGAAGGTGTTGGAAGCAGCTCAGTGGCTTGGGGCTGGTGCTGCTTTAGGAGTTTCATCTTTGT